>VZUA01096351.1:0-16270 GCA_013401035.1 Horornis vulcanius | reverse complement strand
GTCTTTCTGTGGCTTTGTGCTGGGGGTAGGAGGTAGACAGAATGGGGAGTGAAGCTGAACCTGGGAAGGGTGGGGAAGAAGGTATTTTAAGATTTAGGTTTTATTTTCTCATTACCCTGCTCTGACTTGCTTGGTAATAAATGAAACTAATTTCCCCAAGTCAAGTCTGTTTTGCCTGTGACAGTAACTGGTGAGTGGTCTCTCCATGTCCTTATCTCAATCCATAAACCTTTTGATATATTCTTCTTCCCCTGTCCAGCTGAGGAGGAGAGTGATAGAGTGGGTGGGCACCTGGCATCCAGCCAGGGTCAACCCACTACGTTCTTTAGACACTAATTGTACAAGTAAGAGATCTACTTGATCGATTGCAAAGTGTGTTGGATTTTATCCCTGATTTTGATAATAATTTGATTTGCCTCAACATAGCTATTAAATGGTTACAGAGAGATTGATTGTAGTGTTACAAAGGGTTTCACATGTAATGCTTTTATGAGAGAGATTCAGAATATAAACAGGTTTCTTGACTATTCTTAACTGGAGTATCTGAATATATACCCTTCCATCTCTACAACACTCAGCTTGCCATGGAAATTTTTGGCAGAATAGAAATTTCTTTGGTTTTCCAGCTCTTCTTATCACAACATGTTGCTGTATTGCCAGGACTATAACAATGAGGACATGGTTGCATAAACCACAGGAGACAAATGCCCAGAATAAAGCACCATAATAAATGAAAAAAGGTGTAGTGTGCTACGAGCCTTATCCTGTTACATGACAGACTCAGTCAGAAGATTTCATTCCGTAAATTTCAGAGAGGATTAGTCCCATGACATCTGCGAGGAAATGTGGATATTAATTCTCATTCTGCCTCTTTTACCAGTCACTCTACTAATTAGCAGCAAGACATGGTGCTGGTAACTTATAGCTCCTGTGTAGCTTGAATATAGGAGAGTCTGCAGTGTCTGTGCCTGGGCTGCCGAGTCCCATTGCAAGACCTCTGTTCACTCACTGTGCCTGCTAGAATAACATGTTATGATACTGGACTTCCAAAGAATATATTAACTTCCTGACTCTCTATAGTAATACCGTACAGCTGGTTCAAATAAACATTCCAAGCCAGTGCATTTTTCATCTTGAAAAAAAATAGCAATCCCAAAGAAGTTTTGTATTTATTCAATGCTTACTGTCATTGCCTTTGACACCGAGAGCAAAATTAATAGATTAAAAAAATGGAGTTACTCTCTAGGCCTTTGCATTGATTCTCTTTTGTTGTTCTTCATTTATTTTGTTGACCATTGCCGTCAAAAAGAGAAGAAAAACTGCTCATGGCATTAATTTTCTTGAGTTATTGCACTGTTCTGTCTCACTAAAACTTTATTATGCTTTTTTTTATACTTTGAATAAAATGTAACTACTTTTATCTGAACCAGAATCCATTTAAAGAATTTGGATTGCTCTTGACTTCACCTACCTATTGTGAAATTTCACTGACATTGGTACAGAAACCAAGTAATTAATATATCTACATTAAACTTTTGCATACTATTAAAAATATGTTTGTATGTTTCTTTAATGATTCCATTGTCAATTCATCTATTAAGGCTTTTATCAAAAAGGTTGTTGAAACATGGCTGAGAACCTTATGCAAAGTTGTCATGTAAATAATGGATATTTTGGCTGGATAAGGACTGTAGGTTTGGTGACACAGTTTTTGCAGTTTTATTGTTGTAGATACACTGGCTTTTGGCTTCAGAAACAGTACACATGAATAAATAAAGAAAGATTTTGCTCCAAATATTGTTCATCCACAACATACTGATTCCCACCAGAGAAAATGAAATATGTCACAGCCTACAGATCTTGTATTTCTATTTCATACTGCCATTTATTAAGTAATTTCCCCAAGAAAATGCTCAGATGAGCCAGGTTTCTGAGTTGGTTTCTTGTAATCTAAGCTGTAATTGTGGAAAAATGTATGGATAGACTTATGGAAAAAATTGTGCATGTCCATCCTTTTCTGAGTTTTGATTTATTTCTCTGGGCTAATTATGAAGGAAAAAAAAATATATATTCCAGTAAGTTGTGGAACAATCAGAGTTATTCAAATGCATTTGATACCCAGTCCTAAGGAGTTTTCAAAAGCTGGACATTTGATCTCTCATCCAAATGGCAAGGATGTAAATGGGAATGTGTCCCTGATTTCAATGGGAGCAGGAGTAGGTGTTAGATTTTCATTGTTATGGAATACATGAAGAAGGCAATTGTGTATGCAAGACTTACAGTGATGTCAGATCTACATTTTTATATGGTTTGTTATAGTCTGTGAATAACTGGACTGTATGGATATAAATCTGTCTTTGATTAAGATAGATTATTCTGGTGTCCTGTTATAAGATTATTTTACATTAACGGAGTTATCATTGACAAGTACAGAATCATTCTGATTTATAGTATTCTGAAAAATGTACACATCTGTGAAAAACGCCAGCTTACGTCTGGAATTAAGGGTTAGATGCAGGTTCTTTTTATTCTGCCTTTGCATAAAGAAAAACTATTTGCCTGTTACTGGTTCACATAGTCAACGTAAATTTGCTTTTCTCAGACATCTTTACAAAATTTACAGATAAGTTTTATGACTGGAAGCAAGGGAGTATTGTAAAACTGCAGTATTAGACAAAGTACATAAGAACATTCTGAGCCCCCCAATGCTATATTAAGGTCACACACGTTTTAAATTAGGATCCTCTGTTCCCACTCATAAATGTCTCAAACTTTCAACTTCTGATCTGAAACTTTTGGTGGTTGAATATTGTAACAGTAGCCACTGGAATTAGTAGATACTGGCTCTTGTGCCATATGACAGGCTGTATGTAACTGTTCATGACCCTGGCCAGTTTCATGTGACTGAAGCGAGGAAATTAAGGTTAGCCTGTCACGAGAGCTCCTGCAGGCTGGAACTTTATAATGCAGGTAAAGGTGACTGGGTTTTGAGTTAGTCTATCAATATAAAATACACTTACATAAAGAATATTAATAGATTTAAATAAACTTTTTCCCATTCACATGACATCAATCATATTCATAAGCATGAGGAAAGTAAAACATAGCTTAGTCTCAATGACTTCAAATGTGTGGTAGCTACCAGCGAATGCCTGAGCATTTCTCTTTTATGTTTTCAGCTCAGATTTTTAAAAATTATTTTTGGTATTGTTTCTTTGTTGTTTTTCTTTTGTTCTTACTATCTGCAAGACATGTTACATGACAAGCACTGAACATCTATTTATGTGGAGCATTCTAGGAAATAGAGAGTTATAAATATGTATGTCTGATGATAATGTGGAACTCTGACAAATATACTCCTGCCTGTGTTTTTTTGGAATTGACAACACAAAGCTATGGTTTATTGAAATAAATTTAAAAATAACATTCTAAAAATGTACTAGTTACCAAAATATTCAAAAATACAAAAATGTTATTAGTCCCAGGTAGAGAAGCTCCTCTTTGAAATAGTTGCAAAAAAAATATTCCTGCATGTCCCTAAACCTCAAGGTCCATTCTCTGCAAAGTCTTTAAGTGTGAGTGAGGATAGAGTTTTGCAACAGTTTATTGCTATGTTTACAATGCTGGCGATAAAGTCATTCTTAAAAAATGGGATAGACTTCTCTCAGGAACTGATCTCTGGTTGGGTTAATGGGTTATATGGGCCAGAATATGCCTGTGACTACTCCTTACTCAGTTAGACTGCTGAAAATGCATGTGAGATCCAGTCTGGTAAGAGAGAGCTTCTGGGAGCCCAGCACCCCGAACCCCCGGATAGCCTCTCCAGTGGAGCAAGAACACGTCAGAGTCATGCTTGTGCCTCTCCAGTGACACAAAAGCAGCAAGAACAGCTCTCCTTGCACAAAAACCAGCAAGAACACAAGGTGCCAGAAGCCAACAGTGTCCCTACATTGGTCTGATTATAGAAAGATTGACCCTTTTGCAATTACTACTAACTTGCGTCGCTTGGAACAATCATCATCAAGACTGCTGGTGAGCTAGTGGAAAGCTGATTGTTCAGCTGCATGCTTTGATTTTATTGATTAGATTTTACGAGGTTATCCATTGTCCCTTATGTGGGACATTAGCTGAAATTGGCAGGATGTATAACCAACATTTTGGAACTCATATTTATACATTATTTAAAATAATTTTCAAAAGACCTCTGCCATGGCAGAGGCAAAAGGCAAAAATAGGCTGAAATGGTTTGGTGCATTAAATTGGGTGGGATTTTTTTGTCCCTACTGACTACAAAAAATCATTGTGAGCCAGAGTCTTTATCATAGCACATAATTGATTTATGGAACCTTGCTGCTGTGGGCAGCTGGATCTCACTGCCACTGATACTGGTGGCAAAATCCCCTTTTTGTTGTCTTTGTCAGAATCATGACTGTGCTTCCAAGTGCCTGCAGCACAGAAATTGAGTGGCTCCTCAGAGTCACTCTGGGTGTACAGTGGTTTCTCACTCTTCTTTTTCTCAAGGAGCTTCATCAAGGGCTGCTTCACAGCAGTGAAACTAACACAGCTCAGAGTGTGAAAAAAGCACACCAAAACTGTGCATATTCACTTCTGACATTGAAATCCCTTATAGAAGGTGGCAAGATTACAGCTATCAATTCTGACGTGTCTCTTGGGTTGGTCATTGCCCTTGAAGTGACCCTGGCCTTAGATCAGGGGAACTTGCTTTGCATTACTCAGTGGTGGCCAGGTGAGATGAGCGGTGCCAAAGGGAGAAGAATGGGAGGGAGCCCTGGTGCTGTGGCATCCATGGGGGTGGCTGAGGCGTGCTCTGGAGCTGGCTGAAGGCCAGGCTCTTAGGATGGCCATGGTGGCCTGGTGTGTGAGTGCTGGTGGGTGCTGCAGGCTGGCCGGGGTACGGCCGGCCCAGGAGAGTCCCATGGTGGTGACAATCAGGATGTGCTCCCAGCAGGCACCAGCAGCTCCATGTGCAGGGTTCAGCCGTGCAGGAGGCTCATCTGCACCTTTTTTATTAGCAAAGCACAAAAGTGTGTGGAATCCAAACCCTTTCTGTCCCTCCAGCTTAGTGGTGCTATTTGAAAACAATTACATGAGATGCCACCTAAGGCAAATCGTATAAAATTAAAAGAAAGGCTAGAGTGATATATCCTCAAATTTCATGACGGTAGGAAGTTATAAAATCCTCAGCCTTCCAGAATTCCTGTGGTTCAGTGCTTGGTCACAAGGGGAGTAAGTACAGTAATCTCGCACAGAAATAAATGTGACTGAATCCTGTTTGCTTTCAAATAATTGCATTTATTTACATCAGTTTAACCTCCATTTAAAATGTCATGTATATCTCAGCTAGATTAATGCACGTGAAAAAAATAGTCTCTGTGGGAAGTGTTTTGAGTAAGCAATTTGTTTTGCTTGTAATTAATGGATTCTTACCTAAAGTACAAGTTATAAATAAAAATAAACTAACAGTGAGTGGTAGTTTGCTGCTGTCATTCAAATAGTGGACAGTTGGGTAATTACAGACCATCAAAGAACTGCTGCATTGCTGATTATTATCTTTTAAGAATTTGCCAGCCTTTCATCGTTCAAAAGAAACTTGCATTGAAGTCTTTAAATATATGCTATTAATAAAATAAACCTATTAAGTGGTGTGATGGTTGGTATTTACAGCTCACACAGGGGAACAAGTCACCTTTCCTTTGTTGCTTTGTGTGATACAGAATACCACATCATAAAATTGGCAGCCAAATCTCATTTAGGCACATGTATCTGTGTCAGTACCGGGGGCTTCATTCGGCAAATGTGTAAGCAGCTTGGCTCAGGTGGGAAGCTTTGGAGCAGAATTGGACTGTACCTCTGGAGAAAGTTACTCAAGTGTTTGTAAGGCCAGGTCCTGAAAATGTCAGAAAATTCATGTGCATGGAACTCATGTGCAAACCTTTGAAATGAAACCAAAAATCATCAGTGAGGGAGATGTAGCCATAGTTGCAGCTGTTCTGAACTAGAAATGCATATAACTTCTATCACATTTTATATATACACTTATGCCATGTGCTGCTAAGATTTGTTATTTAAAAATCCTTATGAGTAATATCTTAATATGTATTAACAGAATTTAATTTTCGAAACCAAGCTAGATGCTAGTACAGAATTATTTTTCACAGTTGTGACTCTCCACTTATCTAATATCAAAATGATCAAAACATACATTTCCACAGTAATTTTAGTTAAAAGCTGGACTTAGCATGGAAATGTTGTTACAGATATCCCTTTTCCTCACAGAGGTCAAGCCATATTTAATACATCCAAACCTGTGATCCTTGTATTGACTAGAAGTAAGTAACGCTTGAAGCATAATATTGAAAAATGTGTTGATGCACAGAGTGGTGCTGGAGACAGTGAACTTTGTGTGTTGGGGGAGGAGGGGACATGCAGGCAGAGCTGCCTGTGATAGGTCTCCATCAGAAGTGCTGCAGAGCTCTCGGAGCATGTCAGGATTCAGCACTGCTGTGCTCATCTGCCTACGAGCCCTGTACAAGCAGCAGACTCGTTGTCTCCAGCAAGGAGGCATCCCCCACCTAAGCTGATCTATGTGGTGTGTCTGCCTGTTTATCTCCTGTTTATATCAGAATAAAAGAGTCACTCCTGAATCTTCCATTCAGAATACTTGAGGGCTCATCTTCCATTCAGTAATAGAATCAAGAGATTGAATTACTCATCTCAGTAACATTGCCAGGATGGCGATTGTAAACATCTGTAAACAGAACACTGAAATTATAAATAATATAAAACAAATGCTAAATATTGTACTCTTTGGTTGCTTTCATTTAGCCAGACTCTAATAATCATTAAGGCATGTAAAAAAAAAAAAAAATCAAGATATATGGTTTATATGAAAGGTCAGTTGCAGTCCACTGTTATTTTTTAATTCATTGAATTGTTTTTAGCAGGCATATCTCTGTGTAGCATAATCTCTTGCCCATTTTCAGCAAAACATGCCTAAATTCATCATACATGAGAACAGAGCTGGAGGAAGAGGAAATGAACAATTTTCTAATTTATGCAATTTAAGAGAAATATGGGGGAGTTCTTTAATGACCATTAGCTGATGAAATACAAATTATCTGTACCTGCCAAGCTGCAAACGCCTGTTGAAGATGGCAGAAATGTTGCTTTTAAAGGCTTCTGTGGTCTTGCGAGATTAGTTTTGTTGTAAATCTGCTTGTGTGTTGTTGAACTGGATAATGTGTTTGTAAAAGAAGATAAATGCAATTTTTATCATTAATATCGTCCTTCTTTTTGATGTGTTTTAGCTTGGCGGTTTTGGCATAATATTTTAACGTGCTGTAAAAATCCTGAGTTAAAAAAATGAAAGAATTTCAGAAAATAATCTGTCTTAATGTTGCTTGAGAATTTAATTGAGAGTGATATTAACATGACAATTTTGTCAATTATCTTAATTAAAAAAAAAGACTAAAAATTTCCAGGTGCACTGACAGACTCAATCTCACCTGTGGGGGTTTTTTGAGTGGTGGGGGTTGGGGTTTTGTTTGTTTGTTTTTCTTTTTTTTTTTTGTTTGTTTGTTTGTTAATAAACTGCAAGAAAGGAAAATGGTTAAACCTCTGAGAATCTGGAAATGCCAATCACATGACTATATGAGGAAAGCAACTGTTAAAGTGCTCCAAGTGTTAGCAGAAATTTCTAAAGCTAGCTAATATGGTAATGACAAGAGTATGAAGGGCTACAAGACTTAGAAATATGCTGTATACAATCAGGTGTTCTTTATATTTTGTATTTACACATAGGTAGGTAGTTGTGGAAGCTGAACCAATGTACAGTGTATTAGCAGAGAGTGTGGAAACACAGAAAAAACGAATGGTCCTACAGTTACAGCTTGGCTGTGTGGAAAACTGAAAATGCTGGATTGTGTTCTTTTGGAAAACTGTAACAAGTTGTAATGCTGGACCATTAGGAGTCTCTTCAGTAGCAACTGGGAGGTGTTGCAGTGAATGTTTATTAATATACCGCTTTTTCATGAAATATAATTGAAAATATTTTGCAATAATGATTTGGAGACAGTAAATAATTGCAAAACAAACCTGTGGAAATCTAGAAAGGCTTTTATGTAAGGAAAGAAAAGTGAGAAAGGAGAAGGGGAAAGGAATCGTTTTAGACCTTTCAGGTCTAGAGGGTTCCTGAGCAGGTGAAATGATGAGATTTAACGTGTTTTCTGACTATTCTTGGGCTTATTGTTAGGGCCTTACATCACAGCCTCGAGGAGAAGGAGGAGGACTTCAGTACTGTCAGAATGTGGTGCTGTACACAGCCTGTATTTCCTTCTCCTGGGAAGGTTATGCTGTGTGTGAGGGACAGAGCTCTGCATAGCAGTAGAGACGTCTGAATGGAAGATCCCTTGCCCCAGGAGTGGCACATCTCACTAAATGTTCTGGTCACTTGAGCCAGGGGCATTTTCACCAAAATATATTAAACTTGGGAGATGTGACCTCTTCTGTTCCTTTTTTATTAAACATAGCACATAATTCTGTATATAGGGGCAATTTTTCATCTTATTCACACTTAGTGAATTGCATGCATGTGGAAAAGGAGAGAGAATTAGCTTGTGTATGCTTCTGAAATAATTGTTAGTGTAGTCTAATATTAGTTATAATAAAGTCCTTCTGAAGTTGCTCATGGAAAGGACAATGGCAAAAAAGGAAAGTGGTTCCTCATAACACTCTTGCTCTGTCTTACCTTCTATGGACCACCTTAGCTATTTTAAATGTCTAAACAACAATCTCTGTACACTGTATTCGTCCTTTTAGACATCTATCATGCTTTTATTTTACCTTTCCTTTCCTTGGCAGATGATGCTATAGGGAATTAAGATAAAGTGCAATCATCTGTCCAGTTTCTTTCCTATAGCCATATTGTATATTATACTCTCAGACCCCACAGTGTTCTGCAGGAGATTATCCAAGAAATGATAAATCCTCAGTAGGAGCCATCAAAGCATCATTGCCAGTTTGTAGCCGCCAAGAAGACCCTCACATCTCTTTCACTGTCACTGCATTATTGATTAGCTTGTGAAATACTGAAGCTCTATTGATTGCAAATATTTAGGGATGAAAAGGGAAACATGGTCCTCAAAGGTATTTGCAGTCTTCTCTCCTCTGCTAGAGATCTTTCTTCCCTTGTATTTCTCTGTCTGTCTTCTTACCTTTATGTGCGTGGGGCTGACACCTTCATCCGAGGGCACTGGGGAGGTGGGCAAACAGCTGCCTCACCCTGCTGGGGCAGCAGCCACCAAAACCTGAAAGAGGAAAACGAAGGACAGTGCTTACATAAAGACTGCTTGATTGCTTTTGCACACACAGGCATTTTGACAGAAATTATAGGAAGCAAAACTCATTTCCTGTTTGCCTATCTTTTCATTGATTTGTATTTAAAAATTATCTTGCTCCAGATGAGGTCTGAAGCAGTCCTGCATAAGATAGCACATAACTGGCTGATATTCTAGTCTCATCAGACAACAGAGCTGCTGAAATCCCAGCGCATTCTGTCTGGAGACTCAAGGGTTCTCCTAATCCAGTTACAGGAACCCTGTGCAGACAAGCTAAAATACAAGACTTGAGAAAAATCTTAGTTTGTCCATCCATTCATGTGAGACCTGGAAAGGGACTTTGCAGAGCAGTAAAAGGCAGAGCAGTAAAATACACAACAAAACAATTCCCTGCACATTCAGCAAGTTAGTTATTGCTGTCTCTTCTCCAGGAAGTCCCTGCTTAGGAGGGTCGTTGGCACAGGCAGGTGGTTTCTGCCTGGTTAGTGTACAGTTAGTTCTCTGCCTGGTGCTTAAGCTGAAATCATTAACATGTGTCTTGTGTGTTACCTGAATGAAAGGCGAGTTCATGGGTTATTACTGCCCATTTTTTCTCTTTGCTCCTGCACTTCCCTGTTTCGATTACAAATCCCCCTCCAGGCACAAAGCAAACTGGACACCTACAGTGCAGCTAAAGAGTTATTTGCTCCCTAGGTGGACACTAATGAATGACTGCAGTGCTGCCCTGAGTGAGAGGGTCCCCACTATTAAAGTTTAATAGAAAGATCTGAGAAACTGGGGGCCAAGAAGAGGAGGAGGGGACAGGAGGTTGTGAGTAACTCTCCAAGTGCCTTCTCTCTTCCTTTGCTCTAGTGGAGATTATACCATCCTTTAGGACAGGAGCAACAGGAGACAGGTCAGCTCCCTCTGTGTTCTCCTTTTGCCTTCAGTCTCACTGCAAGCAATTGAAGCTGCAAAAATTTGGGGGTTTCTTTCCACTGTAAAATCTCCGAAAGCAGCAGGAATGTGGCCTGACTCAAAAATTGTCTAATTCAGACTTACTTTCATTTTTCTGGTTTTTTAACCTTTTGTTTCCTTCACACTCCATGTTGTCCTCTATGGTTTCTCCTCCATCTGTCTCTTTTTTCTTTACTCTCCCTACTCTAATCTTCCTCTACCTCATACTTTCCAGGATTTGGGATTAGGATAGGATTCAATTTGAGGGCTTAAAGGTGATTGATTTAGTGTTTTTTAAAAATTCTTCTCTAAATATTCCAGCACCCCTGAATTTCTGTTCATGCTAAGTGACGATAAACTATCATAGAACAGAAGTACGTCATCCATTATTTCAACTAATGTAAATATAAACCTCCTCAGTTTTTCTCTCCCACTGAATTGGAGGAGACTAATGTCTAGTTTCAGTTTTGCTTTTAGTTTTTGAGGCCCCATTATTGTGAAACTTGTCCGTGTCTGGGACCATGTAAAAAAAAAAAAAAAGGGATTTGTTATANTTGTTATAATGTATATAGAGAGATGTATCCTTTAGTTTCTCTCTGTAGTTAATTACTATGAATATTCTGACTATCTCTCACATAGTATTTATAAGGAACAAGGCAAACCTCTTGTATACCATTCTTATTATAACTTCAAGAAGGAGATTTTTTTTACTGCAGGTTCAGAACAACAACAGCTTTGGTATCCTGAGGTCCTACAGAATGTTGCTCACATTGCAAGGGACAGCTAGAGATCAGCAATGGAAGAAACTTCCTTGCACCAGAGGTGTTTGAGAGTGTTAGAATTCTGCTGGAGATAATGATAACCACAGGAATTCAAGTTTGGTTTCAGGATGGTGTATCATAACCCATCCCTTTTGGCAACAGAGTTGCAGTACTAGAAGCCTTTGTTGATATTTTGCTAGCTGAAAATAAATGTAGCTGGAGAAACTAAAATATATTTGCTTTTCCATGGTTCTTTGAACCCTCTGTGCTATCTGTCACACAGAGCTCTTCTAGAACTCAATGCAAGAACACTTTGAGCCTGTAAACACATCCTGAAAAGAGCACTGATACCGGAATTTGATGTTTCATTTACTCTTTGAAAAGTGGTGTTGCCAATACAACCTGTCAGCACAGGTTTCTTAAGCCTGTAGCCTGGCCAAACATGCTGGATTCCTGTTTGGAAATATCTGGACTGGATTCACAAAACTTACCTGTGTTTTCCTTTCTCACTGCCTTTCCTTCAGACATTCTGGCTGAATTATAGCACTTAGAGACAGATGTAAACCTGACTAGTGTGATGACCTGCAAAATAACTTAGAACTGGTATTTTCTGGTGAGACTATCAAGGAGATGTGTTTTCCTCAGCATTGCAAGGACACTAAAATTTGTGCTCCTCTCCTTAACAAACTATGGGTCTGAGTCTACTCTAAAATTTGCCCCTTATTTTTTTCCCCTGAAATTTAACCTGTTTAGGAAGGTACTTTTACACTATCTTATTTACTTGAAGGCGACACATGCTCTGAAAACAGCTGCTTTCCTGAACTGAGGATTATGGTGAGAACTTAAATGTGAATTCTGGACTTCAGAAAATAGTAAAACAGGTTGGTGCTTCTGAAAACACCGGCTGGAAATTCCTATGCATTCATGTGTGTTATGTAAAGACAACAATAAAGTTCAGTTTCATAAGATTCATTCTTATTTTCATAATATTCACTATTATTTTAAGAACTCTTAAGCATTCCTAGTGCATGCAGTTTAAAAAACCTGCAAGGACAGGAAAGTTCTCTCTTACCACAATAATAAGAAGTGCTTGGGATAAAGAAGAGCTATATGGGATGCATCATTATTACTCTTCCCATTTCTTATGCCAGTAAAATTTTCTTCTTTTCACTTAAGATTGTATATGGTGGGGTTTTTTTGCATTTTTTTTTTTTCCCTAGTTTTGGTTATGTTTGTGTGTGTGTGTGTATGTTAACTATGGATCTGACTGCCACAACTGCACTAGTCACTCAGAACAGATAGATTGCAGGGAATGGCGAAATGAAATTCCCCTTACGGTATGTCAGTTGAGATCTGAAGATCAATTCTGAAAGCAACCCTCTCTATTTGGCTTGGGGTTTGTTTTTGTTTTGTTTGTTTTTGTCGTTGTTGTGGGGTTTGGGGTTTTGGTGGCTTTTTTCCACAATAGCACACTGTATTTCAAATCACTGAAAATAGCGATGGCTGGTCTAATTTTGTCACAAGTCACACTGAAACAACTTTTTGTCTCTCCTGAACTTAAGTGCAACTACATGTGTTGTGATCCAGAACCAGGCATTTCCTCTTGGTAAACATGGAGATTGGGAATATGGTTTATTTAGTTTACCCAACAGTCTGCAGTTGGCAATAACCCAAGATTTCTGGATTTTCTCACCTAGTCATCTTTTGTGTGACTTGTATCAGAAGAGAAGCCAGAGCTAAGGAAACTAATTAGCTCAGTAAAATTCTGTTGTTTGGTCTTGTTCTTTGCTTTTAGGGTAAGTTGATCAGATTTGGAGGGATGTCCTTTCAGTTATGACACTATTCTGATTTTATTAACAGACTCAAGAAAAGAAGTGTTTAGTTGATAAAATATAAGCTATCTTTGTATCTGGAAAGCAGCAAAATTTGGTATACAAATAACTAAAAAAACCCCATACAAATGCATTTTATTGGAAGAATAAAAGAACAGAAATCTTGCAATTGTTCAAGAAAAAATTGCCAATACCTGCTTCTTCTAACCTTTTGAATCCTTCTGTAGGAATAATGTTTTCCATGGTTTGATATTTGCAGCTCCATAAAGAAAAATCTTTTGTCATGGAAATCTTATTCTCTGACCGTAATAACTCTAATAGCAATGTTGAATTTTATTATCTGTCCATTTATCTTAATGTCCCAGTTCTTGTAAGGATTAGAATCGCATGTTTCTGAGGAAAACACAAAAAAATCTTTGGATGGTAACCTAAAGACTTCTGTTACAAAGTTAGGAATCAGAAATGCATTTGGGCAGAATCTGAGTAGGTGTTTCACTTTTATTTTTTTGTGACTATGAATTTTTGTAGTTTGGGCTGAGTTGTAACTTGAGACCTGACAAACAGCTGACCAAAAATGACACAGGATAATAAATAAAGTAGTGCATGTGCTTGTTGAGGAAAAATGATCCTTTCCCACGTAGAAATTCTAGAAATAGAGTAATTCTGCAATATAAGTAGAAAGATTCTGTTGTTTCTGCTGTATCCTGTTGAATTGATTTTAGGAATTGTTCTGGGTGAAAAACTAGATTTTTTTCTGAACAGCAGATGAATAGATGGTGCGTTGATAAATCTTGTAAACAGAACCAGTTTGACCCTCTGTCCTGCAGTAATTTTCTCTGACATTAAAGAGCCAAATACTATATCTGAAGAAGGTCAAAGATGTCATAGCAATGAACATTTAAGCTCACAGATTTAAGAATAAAAAGATATATAAAATATAAATTAGTTCACATTATATAGTATTTTATTTTAATATATTAATATGTAATATAGTGTTATAAATATATGCTTTTATAAAAATCTAAACCAAAATAGGATTCATGATTAGCAAATGTAATAGTAGTATTTAAATGACATACACTAGATATTGCAAGTAACTAAGCACTTCCAGATACAATTTACAAGGAACAGCATTCCAAGGAGCAGAGCTGTCCAGAAATATAGAACAAAACCCTGACAGGAAGGGTAATTATGCTGAAGTAACAGCTCTTTCTGGTTTCTGAATGCCTTAAACAGTACTGGGCTCTTCCTTTCTACTTAAGATACAGTCAGACACCTTCTCTCAAGAGCAGGTAGTGCATTTTTTCCATTTGCAGAGCAGTGATAGATAAAGTTGCCCTCTGCTACGATGTCTCACTGGTTGATGCTTCCACAGTCAGCCAAGTCACCCATGTTCAGTTCTTTTGTTCATCTGTGGGTCTCAAGCTTGAGGGGGTAATACTCACAGCTGTGTATGTTTTCTTTCTTTTTTACCTTGTAAGTCTTTAAATGCCAGACTCTGAGATTCAGTGAGGAAGACTGCTGAGAAGAAAGGTGCCAAGTGACTGTGTAGCCTCACCTAGAGCACTCTTCTCACTGTCCCAGTGCACTGAGTAGGCAGCCTTGGATGTCTAACACCAGGTCAGACAGCTCAGAGTTAGAGCTTGTGCTCAATGCCAGCATTGCAAGATCTTTTTAAGATCTGGCCTCTAGACACAGAGTTTGAAAACAACCTATGTTCATTAAAACTCATGTGAATATTCATGTGCATAAAGTAGAACATTCCAGGGCCCAAAATCCACACCCAATCTACAGATCTGTGGATCTATGGGTTAGGCCTTTAGTCAGACTGAATTCTTGTTCATTCCACTAAATATCCATTGGCTTGTGCATAAAATCACAGGACTGTTTGCTTGTCCTCCTACACAGAGCAGACAGAAGTGGTCCAGCCTTTGAACTGATTTTTCTGATCCTCAGCACAGCAGATGTCTGGATAGGAAAATATGCAGCATCAGCCATGGTGTCTCAAAAAGCAATCTTTAAAATAATTATTTCAATTACTCTTCAGGACTTGCATATCTTGTCTTTCTCTTCCAGGTTTTAAAATGTGTCAGTCAGTAAGGTACCAAAAATGCACGATAGAAGATAATTGAGTCATCCTGAGATAATGCTGGCATTTTTGTAGGCCTTTTCAAAGTATTGGAAAAACTGGAGAGGTTAAACTCTGATCAGTAAATGATCAGTCTAAAGTTACTCACTGGGATGAGGAATGAAGTCAAGCAGTGTTGATGAGTGAGGTATTGTGCAAGATATGAGACTTTGGTTTCTGGAGTGAGCTGGGACTTCTTGGTAGTGGATGAGTGGATACCAGGAGATAACCAGCACTGCTTGGAAAGCAGTCGTGCCATGGTGTTGTGGGTGCCATGTGCCTGCTCGACACCAAAGGCTTTTAATGGGCAAAAGAGCCATCAGGCAGAGCTTCAGGGAGACATAGGGACAACATGAGGCCAACGATATTGTCAGAGTTCAGAGAGATTCAAACAGTATCAGTCTGTGAAAGCAAAAGGGAAGCAGTTGCTCAGGTTCAGATGTGAAACTTTTTACTAGCAAAGCTGTAGGTATAGATTTACTGTAAGGTATTCTGGGAAGAAGATTTTGATAAAATAATAAATAGGAATGTTAGCTTTTCTTCACGGCTGTTTCCAGTACTTAGAACAGTAAATACACTTAAACTACACACAAAGAGGACTGCTGCCTGTTTTAGACAGTCTGTTCCCTGCAGTCACATAAAATTACCTTCTAAATATACTAATAGGACAATTTTGCCACGATATTTGGAAATTGTATTTTGGCTTGCATATGTAACTCATCAGTTAGCAGCATCCAAGAAGATGTTTTGAGTCTGATTCATGAATTTATTCCCTAAAATAAGGAGCATTGCTGCGAACAATGATTTTGGGAATGAGTGTTTCCCATTGGGTAGGAGAAGAAAAGCCGCCGTTTTCGCTGTTTCCTCAGTGGTTTTTTTTGGCGTTTCGAGAGGCTCGCGGTTTAGGATCCCGGGCGCGGTGTGTCCGTGGTGGCCTCCGCCGGTGGCCAGGGCAGGGGCGAGAGGGCAGCAGGGCCGGGATGCCACGGCACTTGTGTAGTAGGGCAAGCGCTGATCCTCCGGAGTCTCTGTGGCGCAATCGGTTAGCGCGTTCGGCTGTTAACCGAAAGGTTGGTGGTTCGAGCCCACCCAGGGACGCGCTCCCCTTTTGGGCTCGGCGCCGCCCCCGCCGCCGGCCGTCGTTTTGTGCGTGCGCGCCGGGGCAGGATGTGAGATTAGCGCCGGCGGCCCTGCAGGCGCCGCGTGTTGCCGGGCTGGGGGGCCCCCGGCGGGGAGCGCAGCGCGGCGGCCCCAGCT
>VZUA01096332.1:2500-23416 GCA_013401035.1 Horornis vulcanius | reverse complement strand
AGAGCAGCTGGGTGGGCATCTGGCAGCCAGCCAGCATTAGCCCACTGCAGGGTAGCTGACTGCAAAAGCCTCTCTAAACTAAGGAAGATTAAACAATACCTAAATCCATACCTATAGGGCCTGAATTTATTGTTTGTGTTTGACTCTGCATTCCATTAGAAACATTTCTACTGATAATGTGTAATGCAAAACTTGCAAACCATATACTACTGACCTCCCAAACTTGATGCTGCCTGCATGCAAGTTAGATATGGAGGTTACTTTGGCTGTGCTGGGGTTCACTGGTGCTAAGGGTGATTGAGGTGGGCCAGCTTTTTCATGCAAGAAGGAAGCAGCAAGTTGTTCCTCTGATGGCTTGGGAAGAAAAACAATATATCAGCAAATGTTCCATGTCAAACACTTCCCAGACTAGTTCAAAGACAGGTTTATGTGTGTGCTGAAGCACAGGGGGTCAAATAGTACAAAACCGTCTAAGTTGCTTCAAGTTTTAGAAATCAAAAATCCATCAATCAAAGAGACACCTCCATAATATTTTCCTATCAAATAATTTTGATTTCTTGTGAAAAAAATCAATAAGAGTTGATTACTGAAAATGGCAGCATGAACATAAACACCCTTCAGGCATCTCACAAGTACTTCTGCAAATCACAGAGCAGTGCTAGGCACATGCCACTGCTGCTAATCACATCCTCTCCCACACAACCAGATGAGCTTCCTGAAGTTGCAGTGGATGAAGAAACTACCAAGGCTGTGCCAGGAGGTACAACAGCAGAACATGTATTCAAGATATTAGATGTCACTGTCAGCAGTCCCTTCACACAGACACACACGAGGCTTCATGATGCCCCTTTCTAAGATATCACTATGTACTCTACGAATCTCAGCCTAAAACCCTCTTGCAAAGTCTCCATGAAGCTGCTGAAGATGATTAAAGACACCTCATACACCTCTATTATTGCTCCACAGCAGCACTTTGTGCTTCCTTTTTCATAAAGGGATAAAGCAGCCTCCACAAAATAAAGGACCAGTTCCACTTCTGCAGGTATGGCATTTTACTGGATGGTGTGTTCAGCCTTCTTAGTGTGATCAATGAACATACAAGTGAGTTGGGCTTTTTCTTTGCCCACAGAGGGAAAAGATGGATGTTTTGACATGAAGCATCTGCCAGACACTTGGCAAAACAGCCTTCAAAATGGTACTTGGAACTGTTTTTCCAGGTTCGAGCAAGAGAGGGGAGGGGACAGGATCACTGACTCCGTCATCTGACCAAGGAAACTTCTGTTAGAAGCTGGTCTTGTTTTAATTAAAAGCACACTTGCTTTTAACTCTGAACCTAGATACCTAGTTTGCAGAGACCCACATTCATTCTCCTACAAGGATGTGACAGAGACCTGTGGATGTCTGGCATGATCAAAAGGAAACATGGCAATAATGTGTCAAGTCACAAATTATTATGGCCTCTTCCCAATGTGCAGGAGATCCCACATTCCACCCATCCATATGGTTCAGCTGTGGAGCATTTTTACCAACATATGGCCCCTTGAAAATGAAGGTTTTCTTTTGAGTTTTTAATCACAATTGCTTGTTATTCTTAATTACTTGTTACTTCCACTGCAGTATGAAGATTAACCTGACTTCTGCTGGGAGAATACAAGTCATGAAGGTGGTTTCCTTTTTGATAATAGGGAAAACTTTGTTAATAGGGAGGGGTGACCAAAACTGCCTTATAATTCAAATAAGCAGAATTAGCTCTTGGTAGCAACGAAAACCATAGTGTCCCCCCAAAGATAGATACCAGTATCTATCTTTTTCAAATCCGTTACAACGAAACATCATGTAAATAAACTATAGGGAAGGGGTAGGGCACCACAGTGCAGCTATCTGATAAAGAACAACTAAGAAACTATCTTCCTCCTTCTTAAAACGAGGTTTTGGAAAAGGTATACTGAGTCTTATAGGCAGAAACAGGTGCTAAATGGCCCACAATCAGGAAACTTTACTTCTTTTGTGAATACAAACCAAACATTTTCAAACATAATAATTTCAGCAGACGCATGAAAAAAGGGCAATTTAAATGTTCTTAACAGTTGTTCTGTTAAGTCAGATATTTTGTTTATTATAATGCTGCATCTACAAGTGCATGGAAGCCATAACCCCAAAGGAAGCCATCCACTTCATATTAGCTATATCCTCCCCATCTCCTCCATGGATTTTTTGCTATGAAACAGCAACATCAGAAGACAGCTCTGTACTTCCTCACAGTTGCACCCCACTAACACAAGGATTTACTGCCACACTGAGGGAGCCATATGGAGTCATATGCTCTTCTTTCCCATCCCCTTTTCCTATTAAAGCTGAGACATTTAATGGGCAGCTCCCCTCAACACACATGGATCTACAAACATCTGGCAACTCAAGAGCCAGCGGCTCTTGCTATGTTCTTTAACTTGTCAGGTTTAACTTGTGATTCAGCTTGGATCCAGGCTGTCAGTGTTTCCCAGCCGTAAGAGCTACAGCACTGGCCCAATAACATTTTCATCTGTTCAGGCAAGCTGTGTGCAGTTGTAAACAGAGCAGAACTCTGCTCAAGAGTACTTCTGGGCACTAGAAAGCACAAGTCAAAAGAGGCAGCTCCATACTCTGTACAGGAGAACATACCCTGTCTCTCCATAGGGAATATTTATTATGATGGGCCATAATCCACTTAACATCTTCTGACAAAGCCTATCAGTCTTTAACAACTTTGATTCCAGAAGTTCAATGGAAACAGGGAGGAAAATTCATAGAGAGAAAGCGACTTCCACAAGAATTCCCCTTTATGAACCTGCACATCCTGTGTTAGCAGACAGGATCGTCGCTTATTTGTACCTATCAGCTTTGATGATAATTGCAACCCACTTGACACTTCTGTTGAAAGGCAGTATTACCAACAAGAAATCTGATAAATATTCAACATAATCTAAATTAAATAATTCTATTCATCTTGAGGTCACCATCTCTAAAACTGTTTCAAAATATTTGTGTCTTAAAGAGATAGGGAGGGGGAATGAGGGAACCCTGCTTCTTAGACCAAAATGACTGAATCACTGCATTAATGAACACAACTTTTTTATTTTTCAAGTTCAGGGAAAGAATGCCATCTATGCAAAATTTTGATCCCACATTACAAAATAATTACATGATAATTACATGAGCATTAAGATGTCTACCCCCCGAGTAAAGCCACTGCACCCAACTGCTAACTAAGGCAGGCCTGGAATGTTTCAGCTTATTAAGGAGAAATCCAGCATTGAGCAAAACCTCCAGCTGAAGCAGATTTCCACACTTTTACTCCTCTGATTTCTAATTAATAATTAAAACATGTTCCTTTCTTTGGAAACCCAATTAGACTTGCGCATCAGCCTGAAAACAAACTTTTTTTAGCAGCTAAGCTTCTTCTCATGGTTTAATGGGGTGGCAGGAGTGTTTTCTACATAGCTCCACTGACACAATTCATTTATTTCTTTCCATTCTACAATGGATATTGTAATCCATCCCCAACAATATAAACATTACATTTGCACAGCTAATTAGGATGTTGGCAGTATGAATTAGTGACCCCCTGATTTCTTCCAGTCAGGGCCGCCCCTGCTGCCTGCACTACTTAGGATTCACAATTAAGCAATTATATTTTCAGCATCTTTTTTTTCCTCTCTAATGCTACCTCTTTCCTCATATTCAATATGACCATATGCACCAAATGAAAAGTTGTGCTGTTTATTTTGGGGTGGGGAGCAGGGGAAGGGATGGAGAGACACAGTGTCATGTTCAATCCTTTGCTCTTTCAACCTCTGCTAACTCAACATCAGAGAATGACAGAGGGTCTGTAAGACTGCAAATTATCTCCATAAATGTTTTAAAACAATGATTATGCAGAGTGGGTAGGAGATGTATTCTAACTGGGAACGAAGCAAAAGGAAAGAGGGACAAAATAAATAAATCCTGCTCTCTGGGTGCAGTGGGCTGGTACTGAACCTCTGTGCAGGGCTGTGGTCACCGAGCTGTCCCCAGCCACAGGATGATGACAAATTGGAGAGAATTTAGAAGAAGGCAACAGAAGTGATTAATGAGCTGGATGGACTGATTTATGAGGAAAGGTTAAAAGGTCTGATTATATGTATCTTTGTTAAAGAAGAGCTAAGGAAGGTGCAGGAGCTGCTTCCAAGGGGTTCATGTACGGTAAACACCATCACTGCATTCCACTGAGCATTTGGGAAGGGCAGGAGGAGAGAAGAAAGCACAATTTTATGCAAGACACTGGGAAAATATTCACAATAAATGTTAGAAAAGAGCTGCTTCCAACAGGAAGGACTAGAAACCTCACCATTTGAGAGCTGTAATGGACAAAGCACTAAGAAAATACACTGCAGGGGATAATGTCTGTTTTAATGTTGATGCTTGTTTAACTCACTGACTAATGTACACTGTGGAGACATAGCATCTTTATTAAAGCACAGACTTTGTCTCTAAGTCCTCTGCTGTGAAAAGCTCTCCATTAAAATCACTTATTACTAGGGGCACTGGAAACATTTTGGGCCAAGTATGTGCCACTCCATAACAGCTCCCAATCCACAGCTGAGGAATCCAGAGGATCCAAGAGTGAGGGCAAATTAAATCTTTCAGTCCTCAAATATTAACCCAGCATTTTCTAAGTTCTGTAATCCAAACAAACAAAACCCACCTTCTCCCAACCTAGACCACTTTGCAGAATAAAATTGTCCTCTATTTTCTTCTTTAAATATGGAATCATTTTATGACCTAGAAAATCAGGTGTTTAAGAGCAAATTAACCTTGGCATTTGTGTGACTGAAGAACAAAAATAAATCAAGATTACTAAACTATTAGGAGTAATGAACCCAATGCTCTTACTTATACCCAAGTTATTAAATTAGAAATACTGCCATTGAATTAAGCCAATTGGAAATATATTGAATTAGAAATTGGTAAAATTAGCAGAAGACCAAGCCAAACACAACCAGAGTGACAAATTTCCAGGCCTCGTGCAGAGCTCAAACCAGGAAAAATAATTTACAGTCAGCTCATGGAGACAGGAAGCAATGATGGCAGGCACAGAGGCTCCATGGCTGCTGTAGCACGAGCAAGCAAAGCTGGAAAATCCACGTGCTGCTGGCCCTCCCCACAAATCACAACAGAAACCAGCCCAGACTGTAGCACTATTGGCAAACCATTGTTTGAAGAGTAATTCCACCTCCAATTGCGCACTGCCACTATTCACAAATACAGCTATACATATTGCCTGTAGAGACGTGAAACATTTCAACTTCTACAGCGGCCTGTCCATCATCTCTCCCATGCACAAGGCTACACACAGCCTCAAGCCAGCACAGCTGGACCTCCAGGTGCCAGATTAGGAGAAACCGAAAAGGTCTTTTTCCAAGAAAAATACGACACTCCTTCCCCCACTCCCTGCTCACGTGCATGGGTGAGAACTAAGCAGGCTTGAGGGGCTTTATTTATTCCCTGCTACAAAACCATTAAGCTCTACTGTACAGATCTGAGTCTGCCAAATTCTGTCACTTCATGCTTTGGATGTAACTTATAAAAAGAGACCAGGGGAAAAAATACAGTAGAAAACAGATGCTCTGGATTACAGTGCTGGGTTGTTTTGGTTTTTTTTTCCAAAACTACCATTTCCTTTATAGGTTCATTTATTTATTTGGTAAGCAGAGGAACACGACGCATTCACTGCCATAAAAGGGAAGACAATGGCTTTCCCAACCTTTGACATTTAAATCCATTTCCTTCCTCAATGATGAGACAAAACCCCTTCCCTTTGACAAACTAGACTCCCTGCATGACAAGGAGCAGTACACAGCAGTCAATAACACACCAGCAGCAGCATCTGGAGGTTCCACGTTCTGTTAACATTCCCAACTGCATTAGAAAGGTAAGAAACTCCACAGGTTTGTGCCTCAGTTTCCCCATCCATGAAATAAGAAATCGTTCCCATGAAATTAACCAGCCTCAACAAGCAAGTAACTCAAATTGAGCTTTCAATTGATACCCCTAATGCTCTACTGAACTTTGACTTCAGCTTCTCAATTGACACCACTAAAAACACTTACACAAAAGCTTCACACATCCATGAAACTGAGCCCTCTTGTGTAGTTTACAGTACATTGAATCACTATACATCAGCACAAGTTTCATGGCTCTTAGGATAGTCTGTGGAAAGCACAGAGAGCAGAAAACCTTGATAAAAATCTGAAACTAAAACCTCAGCCCTACTGCAATTACCAGCTCACAAAATCTCCATATTATGGCATCATTGATTTGTCTTGAACTGACCAAAGTTTGTAGTTTGTAGAAGAGCAGGTGAAAAGTACTGAGAGCCTCTCATGAAACTCTTAAATGTCATTTGAATTTGAGATTTGTTATTTTCAGCTTTAACTAGTCACTGGGTCTGTCACTAGTTCACCGCAGCAGAAACTCAGTGATGCATTAACACTTTTCATTACTAAATTCAAAACTGTTTCTCTTTTATCAAGACTGCAGCCATGCTGCTTTGTTCACTCAGCTTGCCAGAGCAGGCCAGTCTGGTCACAAAAATCTTAGCCCCAGAAAGAGTTAAAAAATCTTTAAATTTGCCTTTGGTTCTTATTTTATGTGCTTATTTCCAGAGCATTTCCAAACTGTATTAGTTTACCAGACTAGTGTATCTAAATCTTTTTAACCACATGTAGCACTCACCAGCATGATTTTATTACAATGGATATGTTATTAAAGCTTAACCTTGCACTCAGTCACTAATCAAAAACAATTCAAGAAAGCAAATCAAATGTTCCAACTTAACTAAAATCTCCTCCCTTTAAGCAACAAATAAAGCCCGGCTGGCTTGCAGGGAAACTTCCACGTATCAGCATACCCACAGCTCACTCAAATCAGGCACGTTTCTTAAGTCTAAATTTAGCTGCTTGCATTTCTTCAGAACTTTAATTCCTGAATATTGTGTTGAACCTACTGAGACTGTTGAAGTGCCAGATCTTAAGGCTGAAGTCATATTGAGATTCCTTTATGGCAAATGCAAGAAGGAAAGTTGCTGTAACACACAGGCAAGCAGTTGGGAACAAACACACCAGCAAAAGGATCAGGCATTCAGAAGCCGAGATTCATCTTCCAGTCATGCTGGCAATGCTGAATTTCACCTATGTGCCAGTGAGGAGTACGTTAAGCTACTTAACCAGTGGAAGAGAAAACGATCGTACATACATATCGGAAGGTTGATTTCATGGAGACACCTCTTAGGTTTTCAAATCCCTCCTCCACTGGAAGCAGAATCAATCAACAACCGCTCATTTTTGGACAGGATGCGACCATGCCTTCACTCAGAAAACAGGAGCTCCTAAAACTGCGCCGTGCCAGCGAGATGGCCCAGCAGCAGCAGGGACACCTGCATCCTCTCCATGCTGGAACACACTGCCGAGTTAGAGCAGCAGACAGGTATCCATCACCCTTGGATAACCAATCCTCACTGCCCTGGAAAGGCAAGCGCGGTACAGGCGCTGCCGGCTTTCACCTCTTCTTGTGACAGAAGACGGAGCAACTTCTGTTTAGCAAGAGCAAGTTTAAAATTTATATTATAACACTGAATCCACCAAAGCTGCCAAGAGACATTGAACTCATGGGATCTGTGAAAGTTTTTCACACCTGTGTTTTTCTCCTGTGCCTAATATTATGGGAGGCATTTTGGAGGATTTTACAATGCAAGTTTCAATGAGACACTTACAGTCTCCCTCAGGCAAATTGTCACAGCTGCAGAGGTCTGCTACCCAGCTGCCAATCAAGGCAGGCAGGGAGTATGTGCAGTGAAATCACAAAAAAGGCAGGCTTCATTAGACTGCTGAAACCTAACTAGAGGCTATCTGGGCGTGCTTGAGCCCTTAAAACAGGGTTGCTTTAGAAAGAGGTGGGTTTTTTTTTCCTTTCCAAGTGAAGAAAGGGCCCTAGTACTCACTGAGGAATGTATTGATGCCAACTTTCCCCTTTGCAGTTTCAATGTTTGTTTTCTCTGTCTAAAAAAAGAAATTACATCGCCCTATAAGCTTCTATTATTAGATTAGCTGATATAGCTGGAAAATGTGGACAAGATTACAGGTTCCACATCCCTTTGCCAAGTCTCAGAAGTGTGTCTACTTTTTCCAACTCTAGAAGCTGCTCCAGTGAAATATTATTCCTTTCTACAACCTTTCCTTCCCTAATTTCCTTAAAGCACCTCAGCTACAACACCACTGGTACTAAAGACCAACTGTACTGGAAGAACTGGAAGAGAATTTTTTCCTCCTTCATGCCTAACATAAATATTCTGAGGGAACCAAATACATTTAAGAAAAAAAAAAAAAAAGAGCTCTACAGACATGGACAAACACACAGAAGTTCAGCCCAAATAATGTTCAAGTGGGAAATTTAAAAGCACATATCAAAGTTAATTATAGGTATTCACTACATCTGGTCTTGGCCCCTATTCAGCAAACTATTTGTGTGTGCTCAGGTTTAAGCAAGTGCAGCTGAAAAGCCTACGTGGCCCATCACGTGCTCAAGTTGGGCATCTGCTGAACTACTTTGCTGATCCAGGACCATAACATATAATAAGAATCGCCCTGAAAGTTATCTAATAAACAGCTGTTATTTTAAGAACTACACAAACATAACACACATTTTATGTCCCTAAAAGAGCAGGTGTCATGAAGGTATAAATCCACAATATAAAATATAAATACTAAAACAATTATAAACAATATAAAATTGTTTCAAACATGAAGCTACTTATGCATATATATTTTGTGAATGAAAAGAAAAAGGCAGGCTTTAAACTAAAACATATTCAGACTCAAGCTGCCTCTATGCATTATCACACTTAAGCTTTGTTATCTTCACTGCTTCTTTGTTATTTCTTATTGACAGTTTGTTGTATTTTGCCTCCAATTAATTCTACCACGAAAATGTTGGGATTTTATTTTTAATTTGGGCCCATTTAGGTCTTCTTAACAGAAAAACCTGTGACATGATGTTCCAACATTAATGTTTAAGTGGCTTAGCAGCAGACCTATAGTTTTCCAAATTTTCAGACAGTCACAAATCCTACTAAAATAAAAGGCTCTGGGGAAAGCCGAGCTCCCCCCTCCATAGCACGGGTGCCTCAAGACCCGAAGTCAGAAAATTCTGGGCTCCCTATTTACAATTACAGCTGCATTTCCCGAGCGGATTGTGCTGTGACGGCTGAACCCTGCAAATGTCACCGGGCCGGCTCGGGCAGGGTGCAGCAGCAGCAGCAGAGCCATTGTTGCTGGGGCCCGGAGGGAGGAGGTGCTGCCGAGGCAGATGGGGACCGCGGTAATGCGGAGCTCCCCCGGGACACCCCGGGCAGGGGCTCCGCCAGCACCACCTGCCTGCCTGGGGCTGCGCATGGGGGGTTCCCACACCCAGGGACACGGGGCCATTGTGCTGCCCTCCACGCCTGTGCCACCCTCCAAAGCGTGGCACTGGGGTGTCACATGTGCCACCCTCCAAAGCATGGCACTGGGGTGTCACATGTGCCACCCCCAGGTGGCTGGCAGAGGGGTTCCTGCACATGCCAGATCTGATGGTGCTCCAGCCCCAGTGCCTCCCACCCTGGCTGGAGTGCAGCTACGTGGTTTGGTGGTTTGTGCATCCGGTGAGGAAGAGGCAGCACACAGAGACATACCGGGCTTCTGTGATTTCAAGACAACATTAAGAACCTCCAGCCCTTTCTCTCCTGCTAATGTTACTAATAACCTCCATATTGTCATCTATCTTACCTGGCCTAACAGTTTATAAACCACCACCTGCAGCTTGTCCCTTATAGTTTATTAACATACACTAATAAACAGTATGCTTCACTCCCACTGTGCTGCCAAGTGAAGCCAGTCAGAATAACTGCATTAGCTTTACTGTTCTTTCTCAGCACATTTTTCCCACATGGGAACAATTAGAAAAAACTCCCTCCAGATTATATTTTGAGATCCATCATATTTGCAGGAAAATAATAATAATAATAATAATCTTTTTTTTACAAATGCATCGGTAGGCATCTACAGAAGATTAACCTGACTGATGTTACCAGAAGTGATAGGCTGTTAACCTCCTCAGCAGTTCCCCTGCATGGAAAGGGTTAATGCTCCCCAGGCTCTGACTTACACCTATTATGCTCAAGTTTAAAAATAAGATGTGAAAGATGCATTATATAAGGCCAGTACTGCTATCCTGCCCATCTCCTATTTTGGAATTAAAGATCATCATTGCTCACATCAAAGGGGCTGGGTGAGAATAAAAGAAAAGACAGGAACAATGAAAATAGCTACCCGACACGAACCAGATCAAAGGACCAGGCACAGAAAATGAAGAGCTAGGGGGTCCTTTAATTACTGTCCACATCCTCCAAGTCATGTGGTGAGAAAGAAGGGAAAAAAGTTTTGAAGGCCACTGGGTTTTGTCTTGCTGTGGCTCCTGTTTCCACAGTCTCTGCCAGTTCCCTACAAACTGCTCTGCTTTTTATTTTTTTAAATTTTTTTTCTTCATTTTATTAAAGTCAAATAGGACTCCTGGACTCCAAAACTCCTCCCTTATGCCAGGAGGAGGAGAGGGAAGGAGGGGTAAGAGGGGCAGTAGTATATATAGTCTGTAGCAATGGCCTGAAACAATTTCAGGAGGACTGCTCCAGGCAGCGCCCGGGGAGCTGCTTTGGGAAGGAGAGTTTTGGCTACCTGAGGCTAGTCTTTATTTGCAGGCCTCCCGGGTTGAGAAAACTTCAAATTCACATAGGGCACTGCTCCATGGGGCAGCAGATCAAACCTGGCTACTAGCTGTTTGAGCTCAGCAGCAGAAAAAAGGATTGCTCTGGGACTGAGCATAAGTAGAAGCATGATTAAACTTCAAACATACATCCTCCCCCCCCCTTTTTTTTATACACAGCAGACAGTTATGGCTAATATTTCGATGTGGACTTTAAAAATACGCTGCAAATAACCTACTCCAGCCTGCTGGCTTAAAAATAATAAAAATTTAAACTATCTGTATTATTGCAATGAAATCAAATGTTCAGATTTACCTTTCATGGATCATTAAGGGAATGTCAAGTTATTTAAAAGGATCTCTTTTTACTTAATTCAGCCCTCAAGATTAAAATTCAGATATTTGACCACTGACTGTAGCAACACATCATACCATTTACTTCCTTCTATTTATACTTCAAATGTGGTGTATTTCTCTCTAATTATTCCTGACTTATGTTTCACGGAATCACAGAATAGCCAGGGTTGGAAGGGACCTCTGGAGATCATCTAGTCCAACCCCTGAATGTTTATTTTTAAAAAGACAGAATAGAACATGTCATAAGGAAGTAATAGAACAGGGATTCAAAAATTGATGTGGAAGAAGCTGACCAAACTTTCTAGGAAATAACAGTGCTTTGTACTATTAAAAATATTCCGGAAAAGAAAAGCTCTGGGATGTTCCCAAGAAATTGTATTTGCTAATATAGATGCTAGCAGTGGACAGACAGAAGTCACTGAAGAGGAAAATGCATTCCTGTCTCAGGTCAGTTTGCTTGGGTTTATGCTGTATGCCAAACCAGAGCATGAAAAGCAGTCAAACAGATTTTATAGACTTTGAAGAAGGAAGCTCATGTCACCAAGACAACATCTAGAAAAGGGGAACACAGGATACAAAGGCATCCTTCTTCCCATCCTATTTACAGCTTGGAAACTCCCTAGACAAGCAGTAAGGACGATCTTTTAAGAGGCAGTTTAGCCTCCAAACTCCAATGAGTGCCAAGTTACTTCATCTTCTTTCTGATGAAAGTTCCCTCCATCGCTTCCTGCTCTTGGACCCTAACATGCAGCAAACAGCCATTCTCAGGAGGCCAGCTGAGGACTAAATTAAGCAGATATAGACTACAAAGCTGCTTTCCAAAGTGGGCATCATGCCTAGGCTCTACATCTAAGCAGCATGCTAGGTACATGTACCAAGTTCCAGTTAGCTGTCTTGCAAACATCCGCATTGGGAACCTTGCCCAAACAAGGCTTCAAAGCTACGGCGGCTCTGGTGGGATCAGCACAGGAGCAGTGGGACTGGGACATTTGCCTCCTTGTTACAGGTCTCAAAGTATCACATTATCCATTTAGATAGCCTTTTGATTGAGAGAGCTTCCCTTTTGGGCTTAGCCCCAAATGCCAAGAACAGATGAGATGGTTTAAGAAATTCTCCAGGTAAAACATGAAAAGGATGCTTAAGATCCAGCTTCTGACGAATAGCTGCACTCAGGGAGCCACAAGGGCTAGGGAAATAAACATGGTCAATTAAATGAACTGATTGAAAAGAAATCAGAGATCCCTCTGGGAAAAATCTGGGATGTGGTCATACAGCCACTGCAATCTTTTTGGAAGGTGGTAAATGGGGTAAAAGCTGGGAAGAACTGCAGTGCCTTACTCATTTGGCAAAAGGCGGTTGCCATAAGGAAAAGCATAATCTTTAAAGGAAATAAAATACAAAGAAAAATCCATGATGGGTTCAAAAGGAGGCTCAACCAGCTCACTCAAAGCCTCTTGAAACCTCAGCATTGAGTAGAGAATTCTAATGGGAAAATACAGTAAAGGCTCTTCAGCAAATGTTCTGTCCTTTCCATAGACTGTCCCACAAAATGCACTGGTAGATGTTGAGAAATCTTCCAAAACGCTCCAAGATGAATTAACATGAAGGAATTAACTGGAGTGCAAACCAATAAGGATGGGGCAGAATAAGACTCATTTTCTTTTATCTCATATAAATACTTACATGCTCACTCAGGGGAGGGAATACCTTACTAATAGTTCAGTTATTTTTGAGGCATTTGTTCAGACAACCTCAGGAGACAGTGGGATCACCAACAGGACAGCCAGAAGTTAAAGATCTGCATGGAGAACTACCTCCACTTTGTGTCTGGCCTTTGCATCTTTGAGAGTCCAATGCTGGTGCTGCCCAAGCAGCGGTGTGCTTTGTCTGGGCCCTGAGCTCAAGCTCAGAAAATAACTGGAGCAGGCTGAGCACACACTCTCTCCTAGACAAGTAGTCTGGAAAGGCCATAAATGTGAATGCAGGCTGTTGAGACAATGCCAACATATCTAAAAATCTGAGTAATGAGCTCAAGCTGCCGTCACTAGGAGCATGTGTGCCTTTTCCTGTCTCACTTTCTGGAAACCCATGGGTATTCCTGCAAAGGAAGGGACATCCTAAAGTGCTTGCTGACTCTAACCCAAGAGAAGGGCATCTTGCAGAGCTAATTGAGTTATTTATCCAGGAACTCAAGCAATGTTTGTTGTTGGGATTGTGGAATTCTTATTTTGCCTGTAAAAGTCAATCACCTGGTTCTCACCTAACATTGGTAGAACAGAGCACTGCTCATTATGCCTTTTCAACCTGCACCAAATACAAAACCCAAACTTCACCTTTTCTTTTTGCTCAGAAGGTTCAATCAGAGAGCAATTTAGTTTGGAAAGGGTATATGGAGATTACCTCTATATAAACTGTTTCTCAAAGTCTCTTTTTTTGCTACTAGAGGAAAGTCACTAGTCATTTTCAATTTTTTTTTTTTTTTAAGACACTTCACAAAAAAAAAAATTCTCTAATAGGCTAGCTACTGGAAGCCCATCTCTCACTGGGTAGAGAAGACACTACCTGACCATACTTCCTAGAAGCAGGAAATTTGCCTTCCGTGTCTATTTCTATGACAATGTCTCAGGGAGTTCAGGAGACAGCCATCAATGCTGGAAAAGAAAGCAGAACTGCCTGGCCAAAAGAACAGGAAAGTAAAATCAAGTAGATGCACTTCTTCCTTCTACAAAGTTTTGGACTTTTTTAGGAGTAGAAGGTATTATCCTCTGCTGAAGTTGTTCATTTCATCTTACACTTCCCACCTCTTCTTCTGAGTCAACAATCTTAGCCTGTGTTTCACTCCTCAGTTGATGCTTCCAGATCCACTCTACCTTTCACCAGTCTATTCCCATTCTTCTCTCCCTGTGCTTTTTTGACATTTCTCTTTTTCCTTTTGGCACTTCCCACCCTGACTCACATCCCCCATTTCCTGTTACTCTAACCTTCCTCTAGAACACAATCCATTAGCTTCCCTGATTTCAGGACCTTGCTTACCCTCTTTCCATCCTTTCTACATTTCTGTCATCTCCATGGTCAGAGCACACAAGTCTATCCCTTCCTGAAGTCATCCCTTGCCAACTGCTTTGTCTACCAGCTCTGTGAACCCAAGACCAGGGACAATGAGGGGCTATAAAAGCAATATAAAAGAAATCATCAATGCACCGCAATGGAGAGAATGCTGCTCACATAAGATCTGGAAAAAAACCCCAAAAACCAAAATCTGTTAAAATTACAAGAAGACCTATGTGAATTTAACACTCATTCAAAGATTAAGGAGAAAATGTTAAAGATTACATGCTTCAGAAATCCACTACTGCTCAGCTAACACGCCTTAAACCTGGCACTACCAGAGCTGAAAGAATAATTTCACAGGTCTCCTGCACACTTGCATACAGCTAAAAGACAAAGCAGAATCCGATGCTTCTTAATGGCTACTAAGAAGTGCTTATGTCCACATGGCTATCTCAACATAAAGTAACTGATGCCTTACTTGAACTGCCTACTTGCATGAGATACATATCATACTGATCATTTTTGTGCGACAAGTTTTCTCAAAATGTTTGTTTTTCAATCTACAACATTTTTAAAGATTCATGTGAGATTCCTAATGCAACTAAAAACCTGATGAAATCTGCTGCCAATCTGATCATTTCCGTTTGAGTTTAATTTGGATATATTCCTGCATGCTTCCACGGTAGCAACTTAAAATAACCTGGTGAAGTTCCTTCTAATTTTCCAGAGCAGGTGTAGTGTTTGGGCTGTGACTTGAGTGAAGCTCTGTGAATTATATGGCAAGAACAACCCCATTGTCAAAGCAGTCACCTGCAAACCACGCTAATACCTTAGTGACACATTGGTAATAGGTGTAACACACACCCAGGAATGGAAAAAGACCTGGGCTGCAAGGACACACAGGCCTGTACAAACATAGGGAAAAGGAAAAGCAGGAGTTGTTTCATTCACAATGTTCCAAGTTCTTAACAAAGGGAGATAAATCATTTTAGTGATGCTTCCCTCTCCATTCTTCCCTTCTCTGCTCCCCTCCATGCTGATATTTCCTCTCTCAGCATCACCTCCCAAGCAGCTGCTACCCTGTTACAACTTTCCTACTTTCACTGCTTTGAGAATTCACCCAGCTCCTCTTCTAGTGTGTTCTTTATCTCTCACTGTACACTTAAAAGCTAGGATGTGGCAAAACAAGCATAGAAGTCTGTTTCCCAGCAAACTACTGAGAAGGTGTCTTTAAGGTATAACTCACCCTGGTATTTTTGGGCTGTCCCACAGCCTCCCCGCCTCGGTCCCCAGAGGTACTGGCCCCGCTGTGTGCCCGACACGGTGCCAACCACCTGCTTCCCACCACTGCCACCACTGAGCCCTGCCTCAGCTCGCCTTCCCCTTCACCACCCCCCTGCACAGCCCACTGCAGCCCCAGCCCCTCTGCACCCCACAGACAGGTGTGTGGGGCAGGAGAACAGGTCCCACCTCAGCATGGGGAGCGCAGCGTGTCCGTCCTGCTGCGGTGGCTCTGCTGTGCCTGCGCCTCACACCCGGCACCCGCGCTGGAGGTGACACAACACAGGAAAACCCACAGCCACCAACGCGCCTCAGCCTGGGAGAGCACAGCCAGCCCTGCTCTTTGTTTCGGTTTTAAGTTAAAACCTGCCCCCTTTTAATTTCAGGAGTTGGTTTACGAGAGGCCAGATCCTCCAGTGGCCTGTGACTGCCAGTGCCCTGAAGACTGGCTCACACCCCAAAACTCAGAATTGCATCTTAGCACAGGGGTAATATTTTAAATCTTTTCAGCAGAAGCTGGTTTTGTCCTTTCCCCACGCCCCTCCCAGGCAGGGCTGGTGGCTCAGCCCAGAGAGTGCTTGATGCCAGCACAGCCTGGCAGCAGCCCCGCTGGCAGCAGTGTGCCTTTGCATGGAGGAGCACAGAGGTGGGCAGGTGCTGAGTGGGCGCACCTTATCGCCATGAATTTCACTCACATCCAAATGACCTCACAGTACTTTTGCTTTGGTACTTGTTCTCCACATTGCTGTCAGCACTTCTGAGAGACCAACGGGCTGAGCACACTGGCCAGACTGGGAGAAGATGAAAGGGGTGATACCAAGCACTGCTCTAGTCTGAAAACATCTGACTGCCCAGGAGCAGTTCACCAGCTGTATTTAAGGTAGAGAAGGACAGTGTCACCTGCCAGTCATACCACAGTGGCTAAAGAAACAAGACCACATTACAGTTGTGGGTTTAATTATACTGGAACCTGGAATGTCAAAGAGGGGAAGTCAACAATAGTAACCCAGTAGGCACTCAAGCCTATAAGAAAAAAAGAAAAAAAACCTTTTTCCACACAAGGACTCTCTAATCTGAGCCACGTCCCTGCCAAAGTTGATCAGCAATGGTTATGTTGGCATTAGGCCAAAGTTTTTACATGGTTCCTTCAAGAAAGTCATCTTTCTTCACAGCTGACTTGTCCCTTTTATAACCAGTGGTCATGACAAGGCAGATTACCAGCTCTTTCAGCAGAGGAGACCTATTAGTCTGTTTGATAGGGTATCAGGATACCCTGCTCCTGCCCAAAGAGACAGCAAATGTTCCACTCTTTCAGTAGTTGGGAAGAAATCCCATTAATCTGGCCCACACATAAAGAAATCTTCTGTTGCCATTCTGAGGAAAACATGACAGAGCTCTAGTGAAAATCCCAACTTCTTCATGATTAGATAAACCGCAGTGTCTTACCTCAATAAGGCTCATTCATTTTCCTAGCACATCCATACATACACTTGTTCCAGGATGGGATCCAACAAAATCACTGCAAAAGTGGGTTGGTTAATTTTTATTTCCCAGGTTAGGGTTGGGTTGGTTTTTTTCCTAGCCAACGTTTGATCTCTCTGGCACTACAATACTGCTTGCCTGCCCACCCTACACAGTGCCTATATGGGAAAAAGAATACACTGCTAGAGCTTGCAAGGTTCATTTAAGATACACAATACGCTAATACAGTCTGTTAAGTCTTAGAGAATGATTTTTAAAACAAGCAAAGAAATGTCCTCCACTAAAGAAAGAAAACTCTAATGTGTGAAAAAATGCCAGTTTAGGTCTGTGGTGTCATGGTCCACAGGGGAGGCTTTTCCACCCTCAATACTAATTATGTGCTGGGCAAGATACAGCACTATACATTAAGCACTATATCTGATCAAGCAGAAGACTTTTTAAAACAGTTTACTAGCTATTAGGTATCCTACACTCTACACACTGTGCTGACATAAGATTTTACTGCTTGCAGATGCAATTGCCAAAGACTAAAAGGTTTTATTTACTCAAAGCACACAAACTATACTACTACTCCTGAACACTATATTGGGGGAAATCCCCTTGAAAGAGAAGAAAAATTTCTGGCTGGCAAGTAGCTAGTGAAAAAGATCCAAACTGCCTAAACTAAACCTGCCGAGCAACTGATACAAAAATACAAGTGGCATCAAATCTTTGTCTTCCTCTACATCTATCTTGGGCTGTGGGGTGGTAGTGGGAGCAGGAGAGAGAGGGGCTGCAGAAATGCCCAGTGTGTGGACACTGCACAACTCAGTCCCCTGACAATCCCCTTCTCTGGTATCACTATCTGCTGGCTTTGTGGGCAAAATTGACTGCTCATCACTGGTAGCCAGCAAGCACACAGCCCGGCGATCTAAAAAAGCCATTGATTTTCCCTGTCCTTAAGAGCACGCTCTGCTGAGCATGGAGCCGTGTGCTCATAACTTTAAGGGGGTGCATTTTATTTAACTGTGCCTTTTCTTGGCCTGAATTTCCCCCAAAAAGCTGAAGAGGGCATGTGCTTATTATCTTTTAGTGCAGCATGTGCTCGGTGCAACCTGAGCTCTTCGGATACTTCGGTCTGAAAATTAGAAAAAAAAAAAAAATTAATTGCGAGGAAAAACAAGGCTGCTCTGCGACTTTGATTCAATCAATTACCATTATCTTCCAGCGCAGCCCTCCCCGCCGCCCCCGGACCAGTTGTGTTTAACTTTCTTTGCCAGCCGCGGCCCCGCAGCGCGCTGGCGGAGCGGCGCTGCCGGCTGGCTCCCGCGCGGGGCCCTTATCAGCCGCTCCCAGTCAGCGCCGGCCCCGCACAGCTGGCAGGGACCCCTCGTCCCCCGCGTTATCTGCCGCCGNCCTCCCCGCCACCCCCCGGCCGGGCCGGGCCCTGCCGCCGGCCGCCCCGCTCCCGCCGAGCCTCCTCCGGCGAGCCCGAGCCGTCTGAAGAGAGGCAGGAACAAAACCGCAAATTTAGATTAATAAAGCATTTGTTGATTCTACAGAAACTTAGCAGGCCCCTAAGAAATCCACCAGAGACCTGTGCAGCTCCAGTAATTTTCTGTTATATTATCTTTCTTGTAAAATACTTCCCCAGACAGAGCCCCCAAAGGGGCTCAAATATCACTGTGACTAACCGAAATCAATGTGCACTCACCTATTGACATTTTTACATAGTTTTTGGATTTAGTATCCGGCCCAAAACACAATCAAATCTTCTGCCAAGGAAATAACAGGCACTTAGCTAGTCAGCTATTAGTGTTACAAAGGAAAAAATGTGGGCACCCAAGGGAGATGGGAGAGACGGCATTGACGTCAGGGGTAATTGGGTGTCTGAGAGAAATTGCCAACGGCTGGCCAAAACCCCCAGAGGCCCACACAAAGCCGAGCTGCAACTCTAATAAAGGAAAGTAAATTCTAGAAAGGGGCTTTGCTGCAAAGAAGCCTAGCAGGAACCAAAAATATCTCCCACATACACAAACACATACACACAAATAAAAAATACAAAATATGTTTAGGAGCTCTCTTTTGCACATCTGGTTTAGGCTAAAGTGCTTTCTACTTTTTCTCTCTCTCTTTTTTTTTTTTCTTTTTGCAGGACCACATGGATTTTTATGTTGTACCGTATGTTCAGCATCTATTTTTATAAACAGAATTCAGGGCTTTAAAGAAACTTATTTTTAATCATGTGGCTTTCAACTGCAATCTCTCTGGCACCCATTCTGGCACCATTAAAAACAGTTTGGTCTTTTCTTTAAAAATCCGTGAACTTTCAAGGAGAATGACAAGTACAGTGGAGCCACTGGAGGGCCATGGCTAAGGAGCTGTCCGACTGGTAAAATTGTATTTGCACACCCAACCCCTCTCCATCAGCTGTACCTAGCTTTGTGTTTCAGTGACAAAACTCCCTTTCCACTCCCTCCTCCCCTCATGCAGGAAGCCTGAGAGAAAAGATTTCAGATCAGGCACCCTGGGCAGCGTTTAGGGAGGACCTGAAGGTTGTAGCCGATTCTTTCCACTCATCCAGATCCCAGTATAGACTCACTGTGCTAACACTCCACCACAGATGAAGAATAAAGTGGATTTGGTCAGTTCTTACTAAGACCAATGTGTCTTCATTCCCCTTCTCCTCCCGCCAGACTTCTATTATATGCCTCACACAATGAGACTCAAACATTTTGTCATTGTAAAACTCAGATTGGTATTTTCCAGCATGATAAACTGCTTTATATCTTCTACACTAAATGCAAAAATGTCTTTTTAATAGGTGATTTAGAGTTTCAGCAAAGTTTCAAGAATACCAAGATGATCAAGATCTTAATAGGCTCAAATCCGCTATTACACCTACCTGTGTCCACATCATAACTACCATCATCTGGAATCTACGGGGGTCCCTGTAAGGCCATCAAGTGAGTGTTAACAATTTCACTTACAAGCTGCCCTCCACCCAACCAAAGAGCAGAGGAGGCAGAATCAGGTTAGCAAGAGGCTGAGGTACAAACAAAATGGCCACACACAAAGCTCAAAGGGCTCCTTAAGCACCACAGCACCAAGGGCATAAAGAAGTCTTTAACAATACACATATAAAATAGAGCTAAGTTTGAAAAGATCAGAAGTGCTTGATCGTAAAATTGCATTGCAGAGAACAAAATGATTATTGCTCTCAGAGAAGGAAGAGGGCTATTAACACAAAGAAACTCTCTAAGAAATGTAAATAACAAAAACCTACACAGAAAGCAGATGCAAACAACAACAACAACAACAAAAAAGTCCCAGACCTTGGGATGTAAAGGTGAAATTTCTTCATCTCTTGCTGGCGAGCCCAAGTCTTGCAGACGATGCCATTCTGATGGAAGAGGGTCTGGAAAGGGGAATGTGGGCCAGCAGGGCAAAGGGGGAGTGGTGTGGGGGGAGAGCATCTCCACTGCCTCCATTATTTCTTGATGGCAAATCCACAACCATTGCTCAGGCCTCCAAGTGTTAGACAGGAGAAGCGGGCATTCTTCCCCCTTCACTTTCTACAGTGCTTACAGTTCACCAGAGGAAGGGCAATTAAAACCACTGGACTGACTCAGTAATATCATGTCCCTGACAGCACCATCAGAAACACTCAGCAAGTCGTTTCTATCCTGAAGTTCACATACTTAACAGTTTTATTGTGCAAATATTGCAATGAGATTTTTTTCAGAATTCTACCCTAATTTTTAAGAAAATATAACAACACATACTGTACCAAATTAAGTACACGAGCATGACATACGAATTAAATTATTCACACCAAAGCACAAAAAAAAGCTGCCTTTCCTTTATGCTCAATTAAAGCAGTATATGAGTAATAAATGCAAAATGCCATAATATTAAATATTTGTATCTAGATAATCTTACAAAGCCTCCTACTGC
>VZUA01096331.1:9866-27745 GCA_013401035.1 Horornis vulcanius | reverse complement strand
CCTACCAGATCAACTGTGCTTTATCTACACAGATTCTGCTTTCATAAAAGCACAGAGGAAAGAGAGAAAAAAAAAAAGAAAGTACATTCTTATTGTTTTCTGAAGCTTAAAATAACCACAAAGTGAGAAAAATCAAAGCTGTTCCATGGAACAACTAGGAAAAAAAAGTCTCACTGAGCATTTGAGAAAGATAGTAAATGGCAGAAGATGGAATTAGAGATTTAGTGAGTGCCATGGTCACCAAGCTCAGATCCTAAATTTGGTCTCTACTTAAACCAAGGTGGTTTAATGGAAGGATCTGCTAGAATGTATGTGCCCCATATATACTTATAGCTGTCACTGGCAGCAAAGGCTACAGTTATGGCTGCCATTACATTCTCCATTTTCACTTGCTAACTTCTCTGAAAACTTTCTCTTTTTCCATATATAATGCAAGTGGATGCAGTCAATGTCTGCAGGAAACCTGCTAACTGTGAGCCAGACAGAAGGTAAAGGAATGGGAAGAATTAGGAACAAATCACCTGTACTCAACACAGGCAAACCTGCCATCAATTTATTCTCAAAGCTGATTGATTATGGAGTTTTTGCACTTCCAGAAACAAGCAGAAAATGCATTATCTACACAGCTGGTTTATGAACCAAACATTTGAGTTTAAATTTAGGACAAGGTCCAGTCTGGTGCTGGAGGAAGCAGCAGCAAAGTGGCCAAAATAGTATCTAGAAGCCATTAATTTATCCTCCACATTCAGATATTTTGTATTTCCAAAGCATTGAGCTGTTCTGCAACACCAGTGGGCATCTGACATCACAGCTTGTCCAAACCCTTCTCAACTCAACCTGTGTTACCTGCTGGAATGACAATCCACAGAAACAAACTCTGTAACCCCCCACACTTCTCTCTAATCCAAAAGCTTCCTAGCCACGATACAGCTTCTTCCCTAAACCCCCTCTGCTGCAGCATTTTCTGGGAGCTGTTTTCCTGAGAGGAGCTCTCCACTCTTTCCAACAGCCAAAGAACTGTAAGGTATCTACCTGTTCCTGTCCAAGGGGGTCAGGTACCAGCTCAGAGGTTCAAAGAGATCCTCTCAGAGCAAAGCTGACTCCTCAAAGCTGCAGCCCAGTGCTGTAAGGAGACAACCAGAAACCATCCAAGAAATTATTCCAGCCCTGTCTTCCATCATTTCCAAACACATCTTTCCATCTCCACACCTCACGCTGTATTTCAAAGATCTGGGAAGATACTTTATGTTTGGCCATTCAGACTCCTGGAGGGAGGTTTGTATTTATAGGTTTATGTGTTTTTACGTACATTTTTTTTAAACCCAAATAAATGGAAGAGTCCATTAATCTCGTCCCATTCAGTTGCATTCTAAAACAAGAGAAGCAGCAGTTGAAGACAAACCAGATTTACACAAGTCATTCAAATATTAATTAAAGTTACAGTAACTGTCAATTGAAAATGGGGGCAAGATCTTTCTTGTGGTGTGAATGCTTTCATCCCTTGATTTCCAGCTGCTGGGGTACCAAGATGAGCCAGCAGCATCCCCCCCAAAACATATTTCAAGAGTCTTGGTTGTACCATCAAGGAACTGCATTTTTCCCCTGCAACACCGTAAATTTCAAAAATATCTGTGCAATATCTCCTGTGGATCAGTGACAAAACAATGAACTGCTGTTAACAAGCTTCCAGTTTTAAGGGCAGTGAAAAAAAAAGCCCAGTACTTTTAATTCAAACGCGACCTCTGCTTTGATTCTGAACTTTTAGGTAAGTTTCCAGGCCTTCTTCAAGTGCATGGATATTGATCAAAAGGACAGGCAAGCCATTCAAAGGTCTACACCCCAAAATCCAGGTGGGAATGAGTGTAAAGCCTTTCCTGTGCAAGCTTTTAGACCCATCCCCATCATCACCTTAAGGTTTTTCTCTAAGCTGGACAGGTACTGACTTGGAAAGTTACTCTTCCTGTCTGAGTCCTAAAAATTGTGACTCCAGTTACTCAAGAGAGGTATCCAAGTTTGGAAATTGGATGTCCACCAGAGTACTGGAAGATAGATAAATCAACACATTAGGCCTAAAATGTAAAAGCTACCGTTTAATGCAATATGCCAGAAATAAAATGTGAGTTCCTCTAGACAGTCTGCAACAGGCAATTATCTAAAAAACAATTTTTCACAAAGTTCTGCACATTCCTGCTGACCAACAATTCTGCTGCCAAGCACAGGAGATGGGAGGATGAATTTTATCTTTTTAGTTAGTTCTAAGAATATTATCCAAAACACTGACTTATATAAAGGGGTACTTTCAACTCCATTTATTACTTAGTTCTTCATGATTCTTTACACCCAGTAAAGATAATGCAGTGGCACACTGGCACACTTATCTCTTATATAAATCTCTGTCACCATCCACCAAGGAGACAATTTGTTAAGCCAGTTTAACCCTTGCTGAAACATGACTTACCACTGAAAGCACAGCCAAATTCCCATGCCTGAGGTCAGTCCTAAAATTTAAACAACTCCTGGAAGATGTTCCAAAGCTAGAGCAGCAAGACTGCTGCAAGTCCCTCTAGAGAACAGAACAGCACCGAAGTCATTGGCTATGAGTTCTCATCTCATAGTCAAAATGCATGGATCTTTCTAGACTGATTGTGTATTTAAAAAAAAAATCTGATTATCACAGAATCCTGGGATGGTTTGGGCTGGAAGGGACCTTAAAGCTCGTCCCATTCCACCTCCCTGTCATGGGCAGGGACACCTTCACTAGCCCAGGTTGCTCCAAGCCCCGTCCAACCTGGCCTTGGACACTGGCAGGGATGGAGCAACCTGTTTTTGCTTTTCCCCTCTTGCTGGCACTAAATTACACATAATAAGCTCTGTGAGAAAGGGGTGATGGAAATAGTGAAATATCTGGATCACTGGAAAGGGTTAATAATTACACAGTGCTGGTTGGTGCCCTGCAGTTCTCACCAAATATTTGCACCAACAGAATCATTTCAGGATTTGAGAAAGAAAAGCAGAAGTGGGGTAACTCTGACAAGTCTCTTTTTTTTAGGACCTCCTTTAGAATCCAAAGCAGAAAGCGAAACATCTTAGCCCTTCTCCCACTGTCCTCACACAGTTCACATTGCTCTTATTTCAGTTCCAGCTCCTGGAGTCAAATGATCTGAAGTGAAAAAATAAAAGCTGAGAGATGTAAAGTAAATAAATACATCACATACCTTCCTGTGTCCTTCACTTTGCCAAACCCTGACTTAATAAGAATTTATTTGATATATTTGATGCTGTAAATAACAAGTAGCAGTTGATATCAAAAGACTACTCAGCCTTAATACTTTGGAATATAAAGGTCTTGGCAAAAAACCAAACAGGATTGGTCTAAAAACTCTCTTAACCTGTAAAAATTAGTTTGGAGCCACTTTTACCAGTGACTGAGACTGAGCAGGCAAGAACCAGCAAGTTCCCTTGTTGAGAAGAGCTCACAGCAGAAGGGCTCCAGAATCAGGGTCTAGAATTATCAGGAAAAATGGTAATGGAGAGATTTGGGCAGGGGCAGACAAATGATACCTGATGGTCCAAATTTTGCCAGTCAATATACAAATCACAAAATCATTTAGATTGGAAAAGACCTCCAAGATCGTCACATACAAACTGTGACCCACTACGACTTTGTCACCAGCTCAGAGCACTGAGTGCCGCATCTCAGTCTTCCTTGGACACCTGCAGGCATGGAGCCTCCAGGCCTCCCTGGGCAGTTCCAATGCCTGACAATCCTCTCCATGGAGAAATTCCTCCAGATGTCCAGGCTGACCCTCCCCTGGTGCAGCTTGAGGCTGTTTCCTCTCCTGTCTCTGCTCCCTGGGAGCAGAGCCCCGCTCACACCTGGCTGCCCTCTCCTGTCAGGGAGTTGTGCAGAGCCAGAAAATCCCCCCTGAGCCTCCTCTCCTCCAGGCTGAACAACCCCAAAAGCTGAAGCCTTGGGTGTGGTTTCTGCCTCTTCTCCAGCTGCCAGATGAAGGCTGACTTTCTGCAAGGAGTGTTTTTACTGCTATCACAGACTGGTTCCTGAGCTCGTCTGCCAGTCTGACCCTGCAGGATCCAATGTTCTTAAATGGCCCAGGCACAATTTATGTGCAGCCGTTCCGGAGCGTGGACGCACTGTAAAACATGGAACGGCAGGAAAGGCTCGCTCCACATCCACAAGGAGAAAACTGACACCATAAGTCAACATCCAGTTGGCTGGGGAAGAAAGGGGGATGACACACACATGCATATAAATGGATGAGATCACAGCCTCAGCACCCACTCTAAAGCAATCGAGTAAGACTTGCCCTTAATATTCTTAAAACGTTTTATTTTTGAAATATAAGATGTGAAAGTGCCCCATTTTTCACTGGCTGAAGCCAAACTTGAAATAACAAAACAGTCCTAAGTAGTTAACAGGCTACAAAACTGCCCCTGATTTCCAGGCAGCGCTGCAGACTCGCAGAGTAACACTGTGTACCCATTAACTCCAAGTCCACAATTTGGCCAGAATTTGTTTTGCTGCATTACAGCCAAATCACTTTTTGTGTCTGTCTTCCTCCTACGTGGGATTGCCTGAGCAGAACAGGATGCCAATGCTGAAAGCACTGACTGTCTCAGACGTTACCATCTCTGATTAAGAAGGCCCTTTTATTGCAGGATCACTTAGACTTTACAGATAACTGTTGCTGCATTGAGATGAAGTTACTGGCAGGAAGAGCTTACGGCAACTCGGGGAACAGCAACCAGAATATTAAGACTCCCCAAGTGAGCCATTTCAGAAGTCCTGCACAGAAATTATTTTCCTAATATCCTTTTCTTGCTGAAAATAAGGTTGACTCTTTCTTGTACTCCCCACAGAAGATGAGAAAACATCATATTCCTCATTTCCCTCCAAGAAACTTCTACACTGGGTTTGCACAACCCTTGGCAAGTGGGGTGGTTTATTGAAGGCTTCACTTTAAAGGTCCCTGCTCTTTCCTTCCACTGTAGGAATCCTCTCAGAATTCATCTCTCCATCCTTTTACTGCCACATTCTCAGCTTCTACATGAACTTCACATCGTGTTTCCAGTCCTGTTCCTGCCCCACATTCCCATCCCGTTTTGGTTTGCTTGTCCAGCTGAGCAAGAGGAAGTGTGTGCTCCAGCTGGCCAGGAGCTGGATCTACAGGGGCTGATGAGCAGTGATCAAAGACTGCAGCTCCCACATCCACATCTTTGAGGGATCAGACACAAAACACCACCAAGAAACAAATGTTTCACAGCAATGGACAAGAAATCCTCATTTTTTATCCAGGCTGGCACATATCCTGAAGGATATCCTTCCACTCCATTTTACATCTACAACTCCCTGTGTTAAGAGTAAGGGGAAACAGCTCTTCCCACTTAATTTCCCTTTACCATTTGACATTTCTATTCCATCTCAACTTGTTTTTATTGCAAATGGATATTCTAATATATAAACCATCTCAGTAAATTGCATCAGTCACCAGCATATGATTTGTAGTCAGATATGGGTGGAATTTTTTGATTCAGAATTAAAAATCTAATCTAGGATGTGGGACAGAAGCACCCAGAGGTGCAAGGTCATATGGACCATTAACTTCCTCCTTCCACTTTTACAGATCTGAGCAGCAACAGTGTTTCACATTCCCATAGAGGCTTTTTGTCCTCATCAGAAAAAAAGTTAAGTGTTTTCTAACTTATTAAGCAGAGCTTAACATCTGCAACAGCCTGGTTCCTGCATCACTTTGTCACTTCCAGCAGCAGCCACTTGAGTGATGGCAGGGACAGCTATTTATCACCCCATCACCAAAGAACACAAACAGCAGCAAATGAATGACCTGACAATACAGAACTCAAGTGAAACTGAGAGTGACAAAACGTTGGGACCTCACTTTTGCCCTAATTTACGGCGCAGCACATTCAGCAAGGGAGTGCTGGTTCATCAGCATGGGGAGGATGTTTGTTTTAAAGTGGTACAAAAGTCAAAAAGTACAATTAAAAGAATTAATTCTAATTTTCTGGGCGGGGAAAAGGGAGGCCCTGCAGCATCTTTAACCCAATGCTGACAACTTTCAGCAGAGGCAATGCACTCTAAGCACCACTGGTTTAATATTGTTGAAGATGGGAATTATCACCTGGACACCTCAAACTGTTGCTTTTTTTCCCTAAACATAAATATTTACACAGTGCTGAGGATGCAGAGTAATGAGCAAAGAGTTAATTACCAAAGGATTTAAGGTGCTCTTCAGAGTTGATACAAAGCTATCATCATCCCATCAATGTTAACAAAGTGTAATAGAAAATCTAAACAGACCAGAATCTCTGGTCTGTGCTTATTACATCTCCACCGAAGCTGCTCTTAGGCTGCAGTAAATCTTGTGGCCCAGGAACAAAAAAATACAAGTGCAAAAGAGTTTTGGTTTTAATCACAAGAACACAGAGCAACATCTGCCTGCCTCGTTCGCTTGGGGAATTTAAACAGTGACCAAACCACTTGAACTCGTCTGCAAGACACACTCCAAGCTCAAATTAAAAAAAGCTGCTGCTCAAGTCCTTCAGAGAAGAAATAAGAAATTCAATATGTATTCCACATCTTAGCGCATTTTTCACCTTGACTACCAAACCAGGATTACATTCACCATCAAAAAAATACTAGGAAACTGTTTTCAAAACCTTTTTTTTCTAATTCATGTTAGTGAGTTAAATTCTAATTCATATTAGAATTTATAAGACAAGATGTAAAAAAATAGTTTTGAATTGTATTTTAATTTTTTTTTAAAGTTACATTACAATTTTGATCAACTACTCCAAAATATAAACTCAGTACAATGTTATTTAAAATTACATGGAAAATATTTAGCAGCATTAGCTATTGCTGTGTTTTGGGAGGCAAGAAAGGAAGGGAAATAAATCCCAGTCCTGGCTGGTGAAAACTTCAGCAGAAGCACTGGGAAGAAGAGTCAAGTACTAAAGCACTTTTGCCCTCTTTGGCAGATATAAGGAATAATTCGTTCATTTATAAATGCAAACCTTACAGAATTTAAATGAGGATTTGTTGAATTATGTACCTGCTTCAGGACATATTCCTACCCCACTTTCCCCACCAGCTAAGCATTCCTGCTCCTGCCCAAAGAAAGAAACGAAGGAATTAACTTAAGAGCTGTACCTGTTTGCAAATAAACATGCCTCAAATAGTTACCAGCCAATGAAAATCAACCTATCTTTAGGAAAATAATGAAAGTACAATCCCAAAACAAGATTAAAATCAATGATTTAAATCAAAGCTTCCCTCATGCTGATGTAAATCAAAGTGATTTAAATCACCAGTTTTGATCAATTCACTCATTTGCATAACATTGATCGTTTATCCCTTAAAATGTCATCTAGGGGCCAAAGTTAGCTGGGTATTTCTCTAAATCTCAATTCAGCCAGCAGAAATAAAGCTTTTGTGTTCTTATTTGAAAATTTATAAAATTCCCTATCAGCCTTAACATTTCCATTCCTGATGTCTAAACATCTTGGGGCAGCCGAAGTGGTTTAAAAGACAAACGGAGGCAATTCCGCAGTAATCCCGAGTACAACCAGAGCCACATCCCCCTGCCAGGCCTCTGGAGACATCCTGCCCATCACCAAACACACAAACATGCTGATGGGACAAACAAGTGTTTACAAGATCCCTCAGCCCATCAATTCCCTTTAATACAGTTGGGTAGCCAGGGGTTATTGATCTATGGTGGTAAATTTTCACAGCAGGCTGTTTTCCCGCATTGATCACGGGAGCAAGGCAGGGATTAACAAAGTGCAGGAACTCCTTCACTCCAGGAAAACTGCCTTTGCTGAAGGCAGTGCAAAGGTTACCCAGAACTGCTCCATCCCTGGAAGTGTACAAGGCCAGGCTGGACAGGGTTTGGAGCAACTTGGGATTGTGGAAGGTGGCCCTGCTCATGGCCAAACTTTAAGGTCCCTCCAACCCAAACCATTCTGTATGATTGTATTTATCTCAGGAAAGCTGGATTTTCCTCCCAGTCCTCCCTGGCTTGCTTTGGTCTTTCCTACAAAAAGTGTATTTGATTTGTACAATCCTTCACAGCTACCATCATTTTTGCCTCATTTCCTTCTCCCTCAGACTCTTCACCTGAATTTTCCAGTCATTCTGATACTGTCCAAACCCTTCAAAATATCAGCTCTTCTTGGTTCTACCTTCTCTCCCGAAGCTTCTGCTTTAAGGTACAACAAGAAAGGAAATGCTGGAGAAACTGGAAGAAGGTGAGAGCACAAAGGATGGTAGGATGATACAGACTGAAGTCAAACAGTTGCCACGAGGGTGGTGACGGGCTGGAATAGATTTCCCAGAGCAGCTGAGCAGCTGTGGCTGCCCCTGGATCCCTGGAAGTGTCCAAGGCCTGGCTGGACAGGGCTTGGAGGAACCTGGGATAGTGGAAGCTGTCCCTGCCCATGGCAGGGACATTGGAATGGGATCAGTTTTAAGGTCCCTTCCAACCCAAACCTTCTGGCATTCTATAAATTTTCAAGCACATGAATCTACTAAGAGTTCAAACAATGCTCTGCTCACACAACATTTTATGCAAATAACAACTCTCAAAAACAAAGAATAACCACTGAGTGCTTTTACCTATTTTATTGGCATACACAAAAACACAACTGTCTGGAGCACCAAGCAGGTTTTTTTAAAAGCAAACATTTTAACGTAACAGCACAAAGCCAATAACTGTATCCTGGTCACTTTGATCCAATTACAATACATTTTAAAGTATTACAGTACTTTAAAGATTAAATAGTGCTGCAGCTTCTCCATCTAAAGTTACCATGCTGGAAAGTTCTTGGTTAGAGAATGCCCAGGCCTGACTGCGTGAGCCTTTCCACTTGGGAGATTCAAAGTGGATTTAGCAGGATTACCAGCATACTTCAGCATTTTCAGGATCAGAGCTTAAATGGTATCTCCAACACACATGTGGGACAAAAAAACAGTGGAGGAAAAAGAATTCTGTTCCTAAGAAAACCAGGAAGCCATTGATCCTAAGCAGCTTTATGCTTTTGACTTCAAACTAAGAGGGAAGGAATGGAAACAAATAGTCTGTGTTTTAGTGAAAGAGTTTTATCAAAATCTATGTGTTTATGATCTACTCAGTTATCACTAATTGGTAAATAAAACAAAATATGCACTAGGAAGTGACAATATTTTTAGATGACAAAACTCAGATCATACTAAACGCACGTTTTTTGTTCAACNCCTAAGAAAACCAGGAAGCCATTGATCCTAAGCAGCTTTATGCTTTTGACTTCAAACTAAGAGGGAAGGAATGGAAACAAATAGTCTGTGTTTTAGTGAAAGAGTTTTATCAAAATCTATGTGTTTATGATCTACTCAGTTATCACTAATTGGTAAATAAAACAAAATATGCACTAGGAAGTGACAATATTTTTAGATGACAAAACTCAGATCATACTAAACGCACGTTTTTTGTTCAACACTGAACTGCCCCAACGCACCCCCCCCCAACTTTATAAATATTAGATTATTATGCTGACCTAAAATATCCCTGCTGAACAAACCACCAAAAAAGTCCTACCTCAAATCCCTGTGTGTAGCAAACAGCATTTTCCTTATTTTTAAAAAGCATATGGAGCTTAGGTCCCTTCAGGAGAACAAACAGCCTAGCCCTACAGAACAGGAAAAGTTAATATCCCAAAAAGAAAGCAGAAGCTGCTCTTACGGCTGTGTACAGACATTTCCTGCCTCAAGATCTTAAAAATTCACTCCCCAATGCACTCAGAAAACCGGAGTTGTCATAAACTGATGCCCAGATTTGTTTCCCAACCTTTTTTTTCTTGTTAAACTGCTCACAATTTATTTTTAACTACTGCACAGAAGCTGCATCTGTCGAGGATGCTCTTTTTGCAAGCAGAGCTCCTACTCAAGAGACTGCAGGGAGACTTGCCTGCCTTGCCTTCAGCAGAGTTAAACCATTTCTGAGTAAGAAATTATTCTTCTACACAGTAATTCCAATTTTAACCTTTACAGCTCTGCCACCTGCCAGAGTCCCACTGCTTTGTCAGGAAAAAGGACATGCCCAGAGAAGCTGCCCCACCTCTGGAAGTGTCCAAGGCCAAGCTGGACAGAGCTTGGAGCAACCTGGGATAGCGTAAGGTCCCCCTGCTCATGGCAGGGAGTGGAATGGGATGAGCTTTAAGGTCCCTTCCCACCCAAACCATCCCGTGATTCCATGATTCCATACTGCTGCTGTCTCTAATGTCTCACGTGAGCACAAAAGAAGGATTTAGAAGTAAATGGTCTATGTTTAACTCGCATTTAGAGCCTTTAAAAGTTAAAGGAGTGCAACGAATGATGCCAGGGCAAGCATTATCTACAAAGATAAACGAGCTCAAAATAGCCAGCAGAGCCCTGTCAGCCAGAGAGCACCAGCCCTGGATGTGGATCCTGCAGCAAGAACAATTTAGGAAATTCCTTCTCACCAATCTTCCAGAGACTCACCTTAAAAACTTCGGAGCAGGAACAACAAAGAAGTCAAACCAAATCCTGTCACTGGAACAGCTGAAGGCCTTCACACAGGCATTACATTAAGAGCATGTTCTTAGCACCTTACTTCAGGTATTTTTGAAGTCCAGACATGCCATAAATACATTCTCAGTTGTAGGGTCCTTCCCCTCAAGGAAAAATGCCTGGAATACTCAAAGCTGGGCAATAACCAGAGTTTGAGTGTCCCAGCAGGGGACATTTCCTCTCTGCAGCTCCAGGGCAGCGTCACTTCTCTCTGTGAGGGTGGTGAGGCCCTGGCTCAGGTTGCCCAGTGAGGTTATGGATTCCCCATCCCTGAAGTGTTCCAGGCCAGGCTGGACAGGGCTGGAGCCCCTCTGCTCTGGAGCCAGGCTGGGAGAGCTGGGGGTGTTCACCTGGAGAAGAGAAAGATCCAGGGAGACCTTGGAGCTCCTTCCAGACCCTAAAGCAGCTCCAAAAAAGTGGGAGAGGAATTTGGGACAAGGGCTCGGAGGGACAGGGAAAGGGGGAATGGCCTCCCACTGCCAGAGGGCAGGGTTAGATGGGATATTGGGAGGGAACTGTTCTCTGGGAGGGTGGGAAGCTGCTGGCACAGGGTGCCCAGAGAAGCTGTGGCTGTCCCTGGATCCCTGGAAGTGCCCAAGGCCAGGCTGAACAAGGCTTGGAACAACCAGGGATAGTGGAAGGGGCTGGCAGGGGATGGGACAGGATGAGCTTTAAGGTCCCTTCCACCCCAAACCACTCTGTGATTCCATAATTCAACGACTTCCTCGTCCTTGCCTCCTCATCCCTCTGAAAGGCTGATCCCAGAGGAGCACCCAAATTTGGGATATGAGGGCCTAGAGCAGGCACAGCAGTGCTGGGCTGTGTGTTCACCAATCCCCAGCCAGCAGCATGATGCCAATCCCACACCCAGCTAAAGGATATCCACGGAGCAGGGCTGGGGCTGCCACCACACGTGCTCTTGACTTCACAAACACAGCTGCAATACTCACAAGCAAAGGTGCATCTGCATCACTGCAGAGTCATGCAGTTTAAAAATAAAAGCTTGAAAATTACTTTCTAATTTGAAATAATTTAAATTAGAAAAATGACTTAAGATGCATATTTTGCAAAAATTTTCCAAGGGAGAAGAATCTCAAGGCAGTAAAGCAGTGGAAGTCACTCAGTAAGTACTGGGAACCAGTGTATGATGAAGTGCCAACCCATCTTTCAAGCAGAATCCTTGTCTGCAAGTACAAAAGAACAAACATTTTCTTTTCACTTTGCTTATTTAGCTCAGTTCAATGACTGCAGCTTTCAAAGTTGAGAAATCAGCTGGGAATTCAGAAAGCAGGAAAAACAGTTTCTGGTTTTTAAATGAGGAATAAAAATAAGGTAAGTTGATGAGCTCTGCCAGCTCTATGAAGGACAAGGTAACCAAAAATTAGGTGAAATTTAGCTTAGCACGACTCACTGTATTTAATAAATGTATTTTAGAAGAAAAGCTGTATTTTGACAGAAGTGTAACACAGCCTTAACATTAAGTAAAACTGCACTTTCAATTGAAATAGTTTCCATTCAAATGGAGCTTGACATGATTTTAAATAGGAATCAGCTGGGAAATATGCAGGATTAACCATGTTCTAATTCAGCATGTAATAAATGTATAGGAAGCAATGTAATTCCTCAGGTTACATCCTGACACCTGCTACAAACCCCTGAAGTTCTCAGCAGAGCCCAAGAAATCCAAGTAAAAAACAAAAGTAAGGATCAATTATTCAAACCAAAGTTTCCTTCCTGCTCTTTAAACCACTTCGATTCGCATCGATCCACGTGCTGCAGCGTTAACTTTGTACAATCCCCCACCCTCTGAAGCCACACTCAGGCTATGCAACATCCATGGGTTGCATTTATTGGAGGAAGAGAACTTCTGGGATGGATTTCATGGATCTTATCTACCTGGGAGACAGTCCTACTTCTGCCCTGAGCAGCTAAGGGAAGGGGAGCAAAGAAATTCTGGGAGAAAACAACAGAACAACAGAGGAATTTGAGTCTGGAGTATATTTGAGTAAAAAAATGCATCATTCCTTTAGGAAGAAACATGCAAATTAAAACCAAACCACTTTTTCTGACACCTTCTAAAAATATGAACTAGAAGGGGTTGGGCATGAGTTTTGTATCGTATGGAATATAAAGGAAATGTTCAAACAGGTGTAATAAGTTGTTTAGAAATTATTAAACTGCTGTGAGCAAGCAGAATTGGTCACTCCCATGCTAGGAAGCTGCAAAAGCAATGTTAAGAAATTTAGGAGGCAATTTACTCGCTGTCAAGAAGTAGAAAACATTTCAGTCTAAACAAGGAATAAGACAATTGATGAAACTTCATCAGATCTATTCAAGACACCAAGATGAGACATTGACACTATCACAAGCCAAGGCCAGAGCTTTCCAACAGCCACACTGGCAAACTCAAAGAGGATGAAAAACTTGAGTTTTCTGGTCAGAAGAGCTGTTTAAAGAATTTTATTTTAAAACAAAGGACCAGTAATGTGCAACCTTTCCATGTATATCTGACTAAATTCGAAGCAGCCTTGAAGAAAAGGACCTGGGCGTGCTGGTAGATGAGAGGCTGGACATGCCCCATCCATGTGCACTCACATCTCAGAACCCCACCAATGTTCTGGGCTGATCCCCCAGTGTGGGCAGCAGGGGAGGGGGGATTCTGCCCCTCTGCCCTGCTCAGGTGAGACCCCACCTGCAGAGCTGCCTCCAGCCCTGAGCTCCAACAGCAGAAGGAGGTGGAGCTGCTGTAGAGACTCCAGTGGAGGCCACAGAGATGCTCCAAGGCTAGGAGAGCTGGGAATGTTCAGCCTAGAAAAGGCTCCAGGGAGACCTCAGAGCCCCTTCCAGAGCCCAAAGGGGCTCCAGGAGAGCTGGAGAGGGACTTGGGACAAGGGATGGAGAGACAGATCACACGGAAGGCTTCCCACTGCCAGAGGGCAGGGCTAGCTGGGATATTTGGAAGGAATTCCTGGCTGTTAAGAGTGGTGAGGCACTGGCACAGGTGAAGCTGTGGCTGCCTCTGGATCCCTGAAAGTGTCCAAGGCCAGGTTGGACAGAGTAACCTTTGATAGCAGAAGATGTCCCTGCCCATGGCAGGGTGTAGAGTAGAACAGAATGATCTTCCCATCCATTCCATGGTTCCACAACTTTGTACAGGTGAACACTGCAGCGCCGCATTCCAAGAGCCACATCTGCTGGGACACATCAGCAGGTGATGGGGTTTGAACACATCCCATGGTATTCCAGGACTGAAATGGCCTGGGAGAACTGGAGCACCGTGTTTGCTGTGCAAAGCATTTGCAGGATATTTTCAGGGATGTTCTCCAGTCGCCTTGTCTACACAAATTGGAAGGATTAAACCAGACCTCAGAGCAATTTAAATAAATCTGCACAACCTGAGTGTCACTGTGAGTGCCTCACAAAGCTTCATCTGAAATTGGTTCCCTATCAGCTTAAATTTGTGTCTCCACAGGTAGGAGGCCTGCCGAGCACAGGAGGCAACACCCACAAATTGACCTCTAACCACTGCCATGCACAGAAGTAAAAGTGATTTATACCTGGGTGTAATTTCACCCAATGTAAGGCGTGTATATATAAATAAACATAAATTCTATGTACATAAAAATGCATTTGGGTGTATATAAAATATACCCAAATAAAGGAAAAGATGCCACCCACTTGTACTCCAAATCCACAAGCTTCTCTCAGCCATTCCATAAACCTCACAACCAAATCCAGACCTACTTTATGTTTTCATAAAGTCTGCGACTAAACCTTAAAATAAATAAATAATAAAAGGTCATAATTCATCATCCTGACATCAAATCAGCAGACTGGGACTCCAGTATATCAGAGTGATGGATATAGACTTGTTTTAAGGATGGTTTAGTCTGCATTATGCCAGAACATTTATTGTTGCCTTTAAGACTGTTTCCTTTCCAAAATGTTTCAAACAAAAGCAACAGTCTTCTTCTCCCTTAACTGTCTGTCTGAGAATCCACTATTCAGCAAAAACAATTTTCCCCAAAAAATCATGACTAGGGAAGCAACAGGACAGTAAGTGCTAGAAAACACAATTTCTTGTTTTTCCTTATTTTCTCTTGCTTGCTAGGTGATCTAATAACCACTCTTTGATGGATATCAAGATTTAAGCCTCTCTAAGGCAAAAATCCTTCCTAATAAATGTCCAAGCACCACGAAATCTCTCCCTCCATCGCTTATCACTGCTGACATTTAACTTTGCCACAGTGGCAGGATGCTGGAGCACCGTTTTCCTGGGCCCCACTGTCCCACAAAGGACTACAACCAGTCCTTCCAGACCATCCAGTCCAGCTTCCTGTGACCCACACCTGCCCTCTTGCCCTTCTTGCTCTGCTTTTCATGGGGTGAGATAAAAAAAGCTGTTTCATCTCTCTGAACATAAACTCTGATCTTGTATCAAATGCTGTTCAATAAATGAATACACACTTCCAGTGGTAAGTCATATATATACATATATATACGTATTTCCATCACCAGACCACACTGGAAACTATAAATCCTCATCTCAACCTCTGACAGTGGTAAAACACATCAACTTTACAGGCACAAAGAGTTCTGACAACAACCTCAGATGTCCTGTCCACCTTGGCTGCTAGTATACTTCTTCCCTTTTCCTTGGGCCAAGATCACATTTCTTAACCTTAAAAAAAAGTCCAACCTTTTGCAAAGAGCTCCACAGGCCACCCTGTATCCCACTAATACTACAAGACTCAGCAGAGTCTAAAAACCACTCACCATTTTCGCCACAACATTTTCTTAATTACAAATATTGATAAAAACCTGCATGGCTTCTGCTTCTCAGAAAAACCCAGCAACACTGACAGTGCTTGAGAACGTGCCCAGGAGACAGAACATTTACATTTGCTTCAATTATTTCAGGGACCTTCTTCTAATACCTTACAGTCCACCAAGAGACAGCAAGTCAGTACCACCAATATGTTATTTGATCCAGATCTGAACGAGACCTCCTTGGATTTGATTTCTGTTGTAAATGATGCTTTGTAAGCACAACTGGTAATCAATTTGGAAAAGAGGAGAAAATGTAAAGGAATAAATTATCATTTCTGCCTGGATCCCCCTGCCCCCAGCAGAGTTTCACAACCCTTCTTTGAGCCTGCTTAGGGAAGCAGAGAACCCAAGAGGGAGAGGAGCTGAAATGCCCCGGCAAAGGGAGAAGTGGTTGCCAGTTCTGCCAGTGCAGTATTGGGAGATGATGTGTCCTAGGAACTCTACCCCCATCTTCCAGGTTGCTCCTATCACTTCTTTCCCTGCAGTAGAACTGAATCAAATCTTTTTGAGTTAAAAGGGTACAGGAAGCTGTTCACAGATGGGGGAGGATTTGCTCTTCAAATGAAAAAAAGGCAAAAAACCCACAAACCACCCATGTTACAGCAACTCTAGGTCTGCCTGCACCCCTCTTGAGAGAGTGATGTTGGATATCCTTCATTATATTTATAAATAGGGCTGGTTTTGTCTCACAGGCTGTCATTTGCACGGACTTCTCTTTCTCTCAGCCCATGCACAGAAGCTCCCTGACCTGAGTCTGTAAATACAGATCTGTACGAATAGGAATAGATACACCAACATGCAATATGAGGCCTTAATTCCACCGGGGAGAAAGCGTGAAAGGAGCCCCAGGTAATGGAATTGTTTGTACATATTCACACAAATAATCTTAGCCCTTGTCCTGACACTAATATAAGAACACAAGTCTTATGGAGCTTGAAATCTTCCCCTGGAGAAACAACTTTGCAAAAGCAACGGAAGAAAGCACGCTGGGTAGAAAAGGCTGTTTGTAGCTTTGCTTGCTATTTAAACCAGGCTGATTAATCTTTAAGATCCAGCAGCTTTTCAGATTTTTGCCTTCCCTCCCTCCCTTACTCTACAGCCTTTTTATCAATGCTTTAAAGTAACAGCATACCAAGGGCTCAGCTATACCCAGGGCTGTGCACACAAAGCCCAGCAAGCACAAAAGCAGCAGCTCATGTGAGAGCTCAGAGACCCCCAGGCAGCTGGGAACACTGGGCAGAACTGGGATACAAGGAACACAAACCAAAAAAAAGAACTGGAATGCATGAATCTCTACTCAGTCTCTACTGAGATGCCTGAGTACAGCAGCCACAGCCCTTAAGAAACCATGACATGGAAACAGGACAGAGCCTCAAGCTGTGCCAGGGGAGGGTAAGGTTGGATACCAGGAGGAATTTCCTCATGGAAAGGGTGGTCAGGCATTGGAAGGGGCTGCCCATAGAGGTTTGGAGTTCCCATCCCTGGACATGCCTAAGCAAACCTGGATGGCACTCTGGGGTGGGTGACAAGGAGGGGATCAGTCACAGGTTGGACTCAATCTCTTTGGTCTTTTCCAGCCTTAATGATCCCATGTTCTCAGGTTTTCCAGTTGTCTTCTCCCACTGGAACCATCAGGGCTCATGTCTAAGCTTTCACTTTGAAAATAAGATTGCAGGTCCTGGTAAAATTAGAGATTGACAACCAACATATTCTCAAAGCTAACATATTAAAAAAACCCTTCACTCTAAAAATTTGATAGAAGATGCAAATATTGACAGCTTGTTTTCATATGTAGCAAGGTGGGAATGGAGGACAAGAAGAAGATATTCAGAGAAGAAATATGAATGAACAGAAGGCATTTATAAGGATCCTGGTACCTGGAGTGTGGCACAAAAGCCAGGCCACCTCCTCCCTGAAAACTTCTTGTAGCCTAAAGCCTTGACTGAGAGGTGATCCATCCCATGAGGTTAAATATCTCTACAAATATTTTCAGGTCTGGACTTTAAGAAGTGAAAGACAGTCCAAAAAAATCCTTCAGCACACCAGTGGGAAACATGGGTTACGTAGAACACCAAAAAAAAAAAAAAAAAAAAAAAAAAAAAAAAAAAAAAAAAAAAAAAAAGCTGTAACAAAACCTCAGTATGAAGCACAGTACAGCTGATTTCAACCAGGAAACAAAGCAAATGCAGCATCTCACTTTTCCTGAGTTACTTGGGAAATAAGGAACGAAGAGAGAGAATCAGATCACCATCAGTCACTGGGATATAACTGCACCATGTAAGGGCTGTGTGCCTTTGCTAGAACAAAAAATCCTGCCTAAACTATATAGATGCAATGCATATGTTGCACAGAACCAAGTTTACATAATAAAGAGAATATATATTTGCTTTGATCTCGAGCTGCCCCATAAATTTTTAATAACAGCTGTAAAACAGAAATCTTT
>VZUA01096310.1:0-10484 GCA_013401035.1 Horornis vulcanius | reverse complement strand
CCCCCGCCGTGTGCTTTTTCGACTTCCCGGCTCCTCCATTCCCCTGCACTACCACCAGCTGCTTTTCCATCTTTGTGGCTACTTTTCTGTCTTTCTGCCTGACTTTTCTCTTTCTCTCACACAATTACGCACTCTGGCTGCTCTTCCATCTTTCTAGCTATTTCCCCATTCTCTCTCTTCCCCACCCCCTCCACGAGCAACTTTTCCAAACCCCCGGTTGCTTTTCCATTTTTTCTATCTGCTTCTCCACCACCACCACCACTTACCCGGCTGCTCTTTCAACCTCCTATTACTTTTCCACCTTTCCAGCTACTTTCACATCTTTCTAGCCGTTCTTCCACCCACACCCACAGTCACTTTAACATCTTTGTGGGTACTTTTCCATCCCCCTAACTGTTCTTCCATGCCCCCTGCCACTTTTCCCATCCTTTCCATCTGTGCTTTGGCCAAACCTACTGTTGCATCATCTCACAGCCTCCCCCCACCCTGCCTTCCCTCACTGCCTCTTGATTGTCCCATCTCCAGTGGAAGGATTTTCTTTCCCCCCTTCCCAGATGCACCCTTTTAGTCACAACTGCATCCCAGTCCTTCCCCAGTTGCATTCTTTACATCTCTCCTGCATCCCTGTCTTCAGCCCTCTCCCTGACAACTATCACCATATCCCCCACCTTGCTCTGGGGCCTGAGCTGATCTTTGCAGATTGAAGTACAGAGGAGAGTAGGGCATCCCCTTACAGCAGCAGCCCTGTTCCCAAAGTCCTCAGCCACCCCCAGGTTTGTTGCTTTGCCTCACACTTCCTCCTTGGAATCACTGCAGCCTGCTTTTTCTGTCTCCTGGCTGCTGGACATCTTTGTTGGGTGGTGGGCTTTAGCTCAGGGAGATGAAGAGAGCAGGTGCATTAGGGACAGGATATATGCAAAAAATAATGGTGGTGTGGCTAATAATGGGCAAGAACAGGTTAAAAGCAAGAATGAAGGTAAGCATGGCAGCACCAGTGCAAGGCCAGGCTTCTGAAATGTTTGCACCTTGCACGTGACAAAAGCATGAAAGAAAGCACTCCTTCATTTTGACACTCATTTCACTCCCATTTCTGGATCCTGTAGCTCATGTGAGGACAGACTCTCTATATTCCTCCAAATACACCTGTATTTCTGCCACGGTGTGAAGGGGAGGTAAGGGAGGGTATCTGTATGTCCGGGGGACCACTTGGCAAAAAAAAAATAAAACCCAGAAACCCTCACTTTTTCTGGTCCATGAAACAGTCATTTCTACTCGTTAGCAAGCGTCTGCTTATGCCCATGCAATGAGAATCCGTTTCTCCTTTCTAGCACCTAATAAATCGTGATGCTTTTATTATTTTTCCCCTTTGCTCCTTGCAGGCAGTGGTTGCGTTGCTACGCACCATCCTTCAGAGCAAAACCAAATTCTGTGTGCAATAACTTCCCCTCTCTCTCGAATGACATCAGATCCCCAAACTCCCTTTAATCAGCCAGAAACAGCAAAGCTGAGCTTGGTTTTCTGAAGGACAGCTGTAAGAGGTGAGGGTTGGGAGTCGACCTGCATAGGGTGAGGCCAGGAGCCACATTCCTGCCATGGAGCCTGGGAAGCTGGGCAGTAACCACTGTCAGCAGAGATAGGCGAAGTATCCCGGAGCGCATCATCCTGGTGTTTATTTACTCTTGTGTGTGCGTGGCCAGGGGCATGCAGTGTAGTTGGGAACGCAAAGCCATGCAGCTGAAACCCAGCAGGAGAGCACGGCCTGTCTCTGTGCCTGTGCTGAGGGTGCCCTGTACAGACACCTGAAAAAGCTTTGGTGCTTGGCTCCAGCATGAATATCCTTCCGTTTCACCTGCCTTGCACTTCCCAAGGAAACTGGTCCTTTAGCAGGTGCTTTGCCTGAAAACTTTAGCCAGGTCCCTTGTCATTCTGCTGCTTTTGATTTGCTTGGGATGGGGAACACTTGTTGAATGAACAAGGAGAGGGACAGGAAAGTGGTGGCAGGGTTGTCGTGCAAACCAACCCCCTGGCACTACCTGCACTTCCAGTTTGGACTCCACAAGTGCCGCAGGGGCCTCTTTTCGACAGGTTTTGTTCACAGACAGCAGATGAGCCTGGATTGGAAAGGCTGCTGCAAGAAGCCACAGGAGACCAGCAGGCTCCTCTTGAGATTTATGCAATTGCAAAAAAGAAATAAAAAATAAATCAGGAATTCCTGAGGATGGGAGAGGGGGAAAAAAAAGTCACTTGGCATTTGACTGGTAGCGTGTGAGAACAAAGTATATTTTCATAGGCATGTTTCTAAGCAACAGGGCAAGAAAAGAAATGAAGTTTGACTTGAACTTTCTGGCCTCTGCCAGTTTGGCCAGCAGCACAGGGACCGTGCACTGGGGAAGCTGGCCTGGCTTTCCCATCTATCAATGACCAAAATTGGCCCTGAGCTGCAAACCGCTAAGAAAAAATCAGCACTCGGCAAAATAAACTGTGTGACAGTGGTGAGGACTAGATCAAACTGTATTTCTATCTGTTTCTGCCCTTGTGCTGGCCAAGTTTAAAATTGCAGACGCTTTCCTCCTTACGGACAAGGTAGAAATGCATTGAGCAGCACTGCAAGAGCCAGAGCCTGGGAGGCCAGACTTAGCTCTGCTGTAGAGCAGATGTCTTGCCCAGGGGCAAGATGCTCACAGGTACCATGCCTCAGTTTACTCATACGTATGCTGGGCACAGTGGTATTGAGGAATGCTAGAGGTAATGAGCAGAATGTCCTCCTGGTTTGTTCAGAGATCTGAAATGAAAGCAGGTGTGGGATTAAAGAGCCTTAGTTGGACTTGTTTTATGTAGATGGATACATAGGTACTGACAGGATGGTCCCTGTAGTCCTTCCTCCTGCAACAGTCAGACACTGTCCTTTACTGAAATCCAAATATCACATCTGCAATTGACTGTTCCTGGTAAAAAAAACATGAATGAGCTTCATTTATGGCACAGGCTGCAGGATTCTGGGTTTTCTCTGTTTTGTTTAGGTTTCCTTTGAAATATATCACATCTTTCCATTTTTCTCCCGTGTGCTCCTGCCAGACTTCCTCCTGCTGAGACAGCAAGGTCAGGCTGAGCACCAGGGAGTGGAGGGCACAGATTGGAGCCTGCTGCCCCAAAAAGGCTCATGGAAAAACAAAGGTTGTCAAATATTTCCTTCTTTCTCATTCCTGCTCTCTTTCTAGAAAGCGAGCAAGACTTGGCAAGTTTCCTCATGAAACCGTGAGCCAAAGATAACNTCCCTATTCCCGTTCTTGCCTGCTCTACATTTGGGGATGCAGGGCTTCAGTGATGAGCAAAGGGAACGTGGCGAGGCAGGTGAGCAGCTCCATGCCGAGGTCCAGGGTGGGGGTGAGGGTTAGGGCAGGGGGTCATGGGAGCAGGGCGCTCGGGATGCGCTGGCTTGTGCACATGTCACTCTGGGAGGGACCCGGCTGGTGGAGCGGCAGGTCCATTGAGCAGAGCAGCTCCCAGCTGTCAAGGTGAAGGCTAGTATCAACAGGCCTGCAAAACCTCAGACACAAAACAGGAAAATCTCCATTTTTCTTTTGATCTGGAGTTTCAATAACAATATATATAAAAAGAAAGAGAGAGTGAAATCCATCAGGTGCTAGCAAGAGAGCTGAGTTTCTGCGGTGTGTGTGTGTACGGGGGAGGAAGGGATGGGGTGGTTCAAACAGGAAAGGAGGGGCCTTGGCTGGAAGGATTTTCGGCAGCCTGGTTTCTAAGGAAGGAGAGAGAATATTAAGTAGTTGATCTAAATGAAATTCCTGCCGAGTGCCAGCAGAGTTCACCGGAGAAAAGACGTGGCTCTGTGCGTGCGTGCGTGCGTGCGTGCATGAGTGATAGAGCTGGCCCCGAGCTTCCACAGCCCTGGAGCCACTCCAGGTCAGCGCAGGGAGCCCCTCCAGAGCTTGCACCACCACAGCGGAGAGCAGGGGCTGGTCTCAAACGGGAGCCTCTGCAAACTTGAGGGATGCTGGAGGAGGCCATTGTGCCTCCTTGTGTCATACTTAAGCAGCAGCAGCAGCATCCTGAGCCCAGATGTCGCGGCTTTGGCACGTCAGTGACATGAGCACAGTCGTATGCGACTGGAAGCGTTTGCTTGACTGCGGGGTGTCCCCTCTGGCTTTACAAAAGGGGGTAGGAAACACGGGGTACCTCTTGTGCCAGCTTCAAGACATGCCCCAGGGTCTTCTGTCGCTTAGTTTGTCCCACGTGTCAGGGCAGAGGGGGAGGAAGAGGAGGAGAGGCGGCACCCGGCGCTGCCGCGCTCGGAGCGCGGTGCTCTGCTTCCTCCTAACGACCGCTGGAAGCTCTGCTCGCCGCGGGCCCACAGAGCCGCAGATGCAGCAGCAGTTGCGGGAGCTGCTGCAGCACCGGCGTTTCCCAAAACTCTCCATGCGAACTGAAAATCCTGGGAGCAGCCTGGGAGGAGTGGTCAGCCCCTCGGGGGCTTGCCGTCCTCCTCTCAGCTGGGTGAGCTGCTACGAACAGTTGAAGCTCGTGTAGCTGTGCTAATTCACAGGGCAGACAAAAGCCCCCGGGGCACAGCAAATCCTGCCCCCCCCCCCCTTTTTTTTTTCTTTTTTGACCCAAGCAGTTAGTAGTTCAAATTCAAGGCCAGACATAAGTGGAGAATTTGGCTGGAACACACCTGGTCCTCGATGTGGGCTGCAGAGCAGCAGGATTAATATGCACAGGGAAGATATGCTTGTGAGCATATGCACACATGTACCCGTGTTCACATGCCCACACACGCCTGCATTAACATTTAATGTGTGCAAGCACACACACGGAGCATTCTTGTCTTTGGAGGCAGAATGGTTTCCAGGCAGCACACACAAACCTCTCTTAGATGCAGGAGTTCTGGTTATGCCTGGCACATCATATTTTGCCATGAAGATCAGATATTGGCGTACAGATCAGCCTACCCTGTCCTCCCACTGAGGGCTCAGAAATGAGATGCACCCGGTGAGCATATCAAACAATGGGAGGTGAGGAAGGAGATAGATGCAAGATCTATACTCCTCTCAGCCAGCTGTGTGGATCCAGATTCACCCCCTCTGCTTGGAGGTGGCTTGTGTTTTCTGGCTAGACTAAGATAATACACTGAGAGATTTCTTGAGGGCAAATTTTCCCATGTCAAGCAAGCAAATTCTCCACAGCAAAGGTGTGAAGTTGTGACTTGCAAAGGACAACCAGTCCACCTCCCAGGGCAGTGGTTCCTGGTGTTGTAGGTGGAAGGAGATGATGCCAGGGGCACTGAAATCTCTGGGATCCCACAAACTTCTCCATGCCCAGGCAGCAACAATTGGCATTCAGGAAGGTGTGAAAGAAGAACTGAATTGGGAAAAGATGGCCCATTTGCTGAAATGTAGCAGCTGAGAGCAGGAGAAACAGCCTCCAGCACCGAGCAGAGGAAGCTACAGCAGCCAAAGACATGATGCACGCAGAGGTCAGAGATGATCAAAATGTCATCTTTGGCCTGTGTGAACTCACTGCCAGCCAGCCTGATAACCACCTAGTCATTTATAAGGAGGTTTTTTATGGGGAAAACCAGATATTATCTGTTTATCATCAGGACAGGAATAGCCAAAATTATGAGGAAGCTGTGCTGGTGAGAAGGAGAGGGATACCTGACCCTCCCATGCTGGAATCCCCTAAGACCTGGCCCACCTGGTCCAGTGAGTGTGAGCCTCCACACTGTGTCTCCCCTGGTGATACATAGGGCAGGGACATGGAGTGGAGCAGCAGTTGTGCCAGCACTCCTAGATCCTGGTGCTGCCCATTTAAGATCACTGGGCATGGTTCATGATTCATGCCTCAGGTCATCCTGGGAGGGTCTGGTGACATCCCCCATTCTCTCACCATTCAACCCCCACAAGATGCTTCCTTCAGCTGTGTAGCCAAGGCAACTCTCAGCAAGATGTTGTTTTTGAGGTGGCTCTTTGATGCTAGTGATCTGAGGGGACCCCTTAGTGTTCATGTCAATCCACTGCTTGAAGTTAATCCCAGCAGGAGCCAGCCAGTATAATGTGTTTGCAGAAATTTGGGACTCTTGGTGATTTGACACGAGTAAATTTGCTTTCAAGGAATCCATTTCTCAGCATGTTTTGGTAAGTCTTCTGTCTATGATGTTTCCAGGACAAGTGTGAGAGAGAGACTCTGGTCAACAGATTAAACTTTGAGGAGGCATGTTAAATTTGTTTGTAAAGTCAGCGGGCGTTTCTTGTGTGCGCGTGCACAAGGCCTTGCTCCCACCATTGCCCTTATTTGCCAGACCCCTCTGACATTCCCATCGTTGTTTACTGTAACTCCACTCCGGCAGTACAGTCTCTTCCATGCAGAATGCGGGAATGGGCAGTCAGTATCTCCCACAGCAAACTGGCACACTGTTGGTGTTATCCTGGCAGCGCTTCATCCTGCAGGATGCTGAGCACCTTTCCTCGAGGGCCAGAGAATCAAAGGCTTTTGGGCACCTCTCCCCTCAATGGGAACCAGCTGCTTCTGTCCTCGAAGGACTGTGGGGCCAAAGCAAAGGCTGTTGGCTCTGGTAGAAGTGGAGAGCTCTTTGCAGCTTTGAGCCTCAGGGGCTGTTGTAGCAGCCTGGTTTGTTTGCTTGTTGGATGGACATAGCTGGCTTGATGATGGAGATAATTGTTATGTTGATGGAGATGACTTGTCTGGTTGCTGTTTAAGGGCAAGAAAGTAATCCTGACAGATACTTAGGGAAATGATTGCCTAGCTAAACAGAAGAAGGAGTGTTTCTTAAAGGTAACTTTGGGGGCAAAGTTGGCCAATATTCATAATTTTTTTTGTAGAAAAACAGTAGAAATATTTTATTTTTCCAAATACAGATGGGATTCATCAGAGGACAATTAAATCAACAGAGCCATTTATTATTCATGCTTAAGAAATCAGATGTTATGTGTTAGACTAATGATGAAAATCTGTAATTAAATAAGCTAGTGAAAACTATGGAACCTGGCTTTCACTTCCTAATTTAAAGGAACTGCTGGAAAAGAAGAAAAGTTTTACTAGGGAAGAATTGCACGTTTTATACCTGTCCAGCAGTCAGTTATGCTGCTGCCACAGGTGCATATATGTCTTAGGATATTTTTATCTAAATATAAAATTATGTACAGTCATTGCTCTTGCTTGTGTGTCCTTCTTTCCTGATGAAATAGTAGATGTGGGTGAAATTTTACTGCATCATTTCATAACCATTTTGGTGGCCAATTACTTGGTTTTGTAAAAGCAGCAGTGGCCTGAGGTTGCAGGAGAAATAACAAAGTGCAACAAGGATTTTGTCATTCCAGAAAGGCTCCAGACCTGTGGCAAGGGGTGATCAGTTGTCTTTCATGGAATTTCAGAGCCCAAAATGGAGTTCTATACCCTTTTGTCCATCAAGAGACTCATAGTGATTTTTTAACATTCAGAAGCATCTTTGCATTGTGTTGGACCAAAAAAAAATTGCTAATGTATGCAGTGGTACAGGGTGGAAAATGGCTAAGAGAGGCAAGAGTCATCCTTTAGGATCAAGGTTGGGCAAATTTCTCCTTATCAATATTGTCCAAGTGTGAACATCAAGCTTCTGGTACTTTTTCATAGTCCTAATTAGGTGGACTGAGAGATTAAATAACATCCAGGCCTACTGCAGGCAAAGGCTTTCTGAGACAAGGAGCCATTAAGAAAGGAGTCCTGAGGGCAGAGGTTGGAAATTTCATCCCTCAGAGGTGGTAATGGTCAGGATGGATGGTACATGTGATGATGTGTCATCTGGTGCTGACACAGAGATGAGCAATGGATGATCTCACACAGCTTTTCCATCTGGTTTAAGGCAAAACTGAAAGTGAGGCTGAAGGCCTAGAAGTTTATCCAAGCTAGGCTGGAGTTTGCAAACACAGCTTCATTTCTGAAATACTTTTGGTATTGTAACAGTTCTTGTCCGACACCTGACACAGGTGCATCTCCACACTCCACCTTGATGGACCTTCTCCTCTCTCTTTGTGGTGAGCAAGGGGTTTGGCTTTTTTGGCTCTTTCAGTTCCTGACTGCTGTTGAGGCCAACAGACCCTCAATAATCATCTGTAGGAACAGATCTTGGGATGGAGACCACCACCTTCTGGCAGGAGCAACGTTTCCCAGATTCAGTTCCAGTAGGACAGTTATTAAAACTTCTGCTCAACATGAAACAAAATCAGATTCAAAACTCTGTCCAAAAGGCAAAAGCCACCTCCTAAGCAGGCCAGAGAACTTAGTGACCTGTAGTGACTGCATTTTCCACAGGACATCCTTCCCTCAGGATCCTCTCCTTTAAGACAGGATTTTCCTCTTGATTTTATACTGTTCCTAAGGTAAAAAGCTACAATATCCACACTGACATCCCAGCTCTTGATAGCCACCAGCAGCACTCTTTCGATTATGGGTCAGCTTCTGAGGCCTTTTTAGTGCCTGACTCTACTGTGATTTGTAATACTTGGGTATCAGAAACCAAAATGGCATCAGCATCCTGGCAGCACCTGCTTTTAAGTCCAGGGTTTTTTTATGTCTCATGTGTATTGATACCACTCTTCAACTGAGTCTTAAAGACAAGCCCCATGTAGTCCACAAGGGCAAATCCTTCTCCCTAGTTACACTTCCTTCACTGCTGATGCTGAGCTACCTGCATCCAAAAAGTCCCTCTGCCTGCTTCTTTTTCATTCAATAATGATACTTGATGGACACTTTCAGGGTTCCAACCCATCACACCTTCATTTCTGCAGGCACAAGAAGATTTTTTTCCAAGTCATCTCTGGTGGCCAGATGATCAAACAACCTTTTGTTTTCATTCAGAAAATCTTAAAGCATGTTTTCTCATCTTTTGTCACAAATAAGCTCCATGGAGAAACTCCTGGTAAACAATTCAATTATGCTTTTCAGGAGCTAGTCCAGATTTTCCTCATCCTTATTGTCAGTTAGGCAGACACTGTCATGAAGTCTTCTCTAAGTTTTCCTTTTTTAATCTTTTCTCCTCTTCATTTCTTGGCAGCTTGGTATGGGTTTTGCCTCCTTTATTGCAACCAATGAAATCTGCCACTAGGGTGGATTTATTGGAAAAGTTGTGAGACTAAAAAAGGCTGAATTAATTTATCCTTTCCAGGAAGAATGTGTCTTGGTCACTCTGATATTGAAAGATGATTTATTTAGATTTCTGTGGGTCATAATTCAGGTCTCAGCTTCTTCTGCAGTTTCAGCATATGGAATGGGGAACATCTGCAGTCTCCAGATGATGTGAAGGAAATAAGTTTTATCTTCCTATCATCAGTGCATCAGCAACAGGAGCTCCTTGATATAAATCTAGTTCTGCAATACTTCCTTCCCCTCCACTTGCCAGTTCAGTTCTCTGGAAGATAACTTTGTTCAGGAAATGTCAGGCTGATATAAGCAGCTATCTAGCAACAGAGTGCCTGCAGTTTTGCAAGATGGTGCACATCAGCATCATTTTATTTGAAATGGATGGACGTTTGCTCATTACCTTACCGGAGGGTGAAACTCTGGAAAGTTTCCCAATCCTTTCATTGGTTAGACATTTTGGGTTCTCTCTTGGGCAGAAATCATTGTCATGAGAACCCAGAGTCTCGGGCTATGCTGCCTGTTGACTCAGACCCTCACCTGGTCTTGGTGTGTCTTGTATGCACATTGCAAACTCCTATACCTGCATGGAGAACTGATTGTAAACAGATTTGGGAAGTCCTTGGAAAGAGACAAAGACAACGCTTCCTGTTCAGCCACAGTTTTTCAAGGCAGCACCAGCTGATGCCCAAGCGTGGCTCTTCCAGCACAGCACGGGTGCTCAGAGACTGCTGAACTAACAGCTAGGAATGTGTAGGGAAGGAGCTTCCATCATGAAGCTCCCCATATCCAAACCTGTTTTTTCTCCTCGCTCTACAGAGTTTTCACAGAGACTTTTTATTTTGTAACTGCAGTAAGGAAGGGCAACTCAGGAAAGTACCATCTGGCACACAGCAACACAGATCCTTCCTTAAGCTTCCAGTTCCCATAGCTGTACCTCTCCCAACTCTGTGGCATTTGCTGGCACTGCAAAGTCGTGCTGACCCAGAGATCCACACCTACAGATAGGTCCTGCACTTCCAGAGCAGACCAAAACACGAGCTGGTTCCCTTGAGAGCTCCTTTCCCACATGCTGAGCTGCCTTTCTCCCCCATCCAGCTCTGTATATGAGAACACCAAGGTCATCAGGATGATGATCTCCCTTTCCCATGAATCCTGTGTGAACCTGGGGGCAGCCCAAGCACCTGATATTCACGCTCTGCAGGTGAGCCCTGGCTGATACAGCAGAATCTGCATCCGCAGGTTTCTGCTGAGGAGACATTAATCACCTGAGAAAGGGTTGGTCTTCCAGGCTCATTCAGCAAAGCCCTAACAATAACTAAAAAAAAAAAAAA
>VZUA01096305.1:1485-19472 GCA_013401035.1 Horornis vulcanius | reverse complement strand
CTTTCCTTCCTTTCCTTCCTTCCTTCCATGTTTTTCAGTTTAGAGTGCTTCATAGCTGGAAAATTAGAAATACTCTGTTGATTATTTAATTTAATGATATCCCCCGATAGCTCTTTCTTATTTGTTTGTTTTAAGATGGCTGTTTTCCTATGAAAATGTAGATAGAGATAAATAAAGCTGAGTCAAACACTTAATGAAATATTGATTTTATCTTGTCTCAAAAGGAACCAGTACTTCCACAGTTTCTCTGCTGCAAATGTTCTGTGCACAAATATATATAAACAGAACATTTTTGAACATAATCTCAGAGTAGCCCATTTTTGAACATAACCTCAGAGTGGCCATTGTGAAATTATTCTATTGATTTGGTGTACAACTCACACCAACAACTATTTTCAAGCAGAATTTAGTATAGCTTTTTAGTAGAAATATGCACATCAAGGGACATGTGAATTCCATAGTATTTCTACAGCCTAAAAGTGCAACTTGAATGATGATAGATGTATGAGACATAATTAGAAGTAAATTAGAGATGGATTAGAATGGTCATTCTAACCATGATCAATTTTAAGATACTTACATCTAACAGTACTGATGTACTTCAGCCCATCAAAATTTCAGGCAAATATTCATGTGCTTTTGTGTTGCTTTAGAGTCAAGAATCAAGTCTCAGTAATCAGTTATAAGATTCAAACTTCTTTTGATGATAAATCATCTGACATAAACATTGCAATGCCCACACGTATCTGTTATATGGTGTTATTGACTAAAATCTGTGAATGATTTTTTATAAGATGCATATGATGAATATATTTGTGACTGTGTTGAATGACAATGGCTAAGTAGACAAATCGTGCCTTTCATTGATTAGAATTGATTAGAATATATGCCTTAAATTTTTGTTGTCTGGAATTATCAAGAAGTAAAAAACTGCAATGAAGCCTGTTCCAGTGCCTGACCAACCTCTCAGGGAAGAAATGCTTCTTAGAGCCCAGACTAAACTTCCCTAAATTCACATTTAATTCACAGGTTTAGTCAGTGTCTCCAGACCTTTTCATTTGACCTGTTAATACTCTGGTGAGAGGAAAGTTTCCCCACCCTGCGTGTTGTAGCTGTTGGTGTGCACAGCTGCCTTTGCTAGGCAGGAAGACAATTCTGGATTCTATGGCTGTGAGAGGCAGGAAAGACAATCATTATTCAGTGGGGTCGGTGTCTTCCTGAGCCTCTTGCTTCATGTAGTGTGTGTGTGCCTGTGTGCACAGAGGGTCTGCTGGGGCTTTCCCATCTTTATGTGTAAGTGATGTTTCTATTCAGATATTTGAAGCCTCATCAGTGTTTGGAATTTGTTTTAATGCACTGTCAATCTGAGAGGAAGTGGTAATGCACTTGGGCTACGTTATTGCGCTGCTTTGATTTTTATGGCACCTTGTGAAATAAAATGCTTGATTAAATTTTATAAAGGCTAAAAATCTGAGGCTCTAAGGTTCCTGAAAGGTTGGCTGAACAAAAATCCTTTATGAGATTTTATCCCAAGTCTATTGTTGTTGGCAGTTGCATAGTAACAATGAGGAATTGCAGTGTGTCCCAGGAAGACCCCTGGCTGAAAAAGTGACTCAGGGACTTCCCATGGACTACTGGTGTGATGAAAATACGTGTCAAAATGTAAATCAGCCATTAGAGCCCTAAAGACCTACACAGCTGAAAATAAAATGTAGCTGTTCCTAATTTCCAGCCACCATGAGCTTTTAACCATGGTTTGCATCTTGCTAGATAATAGATGTGAAAACATGGATTTGGTGGATCACTTTTGGCACCCAAACTGATACTGGGTGTCCTAGGTTTGCCTGAATCCATATGAACTAAGATGCAAGCACAATTCTAAATGAGAAAGCAAAAGTTTCTTTTTAAAATTGCCTCTTTAACCTATGAAAAAGCACAAAGAATAAAAAACTCATTCACAGATTTATTTTTTTTTTAATGTGAAAAGCTGCAGAATCTTTAAGACAAGTGACCCTTCCATCCTTATCTAAGATGGGGAGTTTTAACATAAACTGACTTTAGTGATTTGCACTTTGGTTGTGTCTATTAAAAGAAAAGTATACTAAAGAGAAAACTAGAAGAAACAGTTATAAATAATAGATACTTTCATTATTATAAAGCATTTCAATTGCATTTTTGTTGGGAAAGGCCTTATAGAGGAATGAAAGGATATTTATGCATATATGGTACATAATTTTCTTTGCCTGCTCATCCTGAGTTCTAACAGAAAGTTTTGGGGACCTGAGCAGAGAAAGTCTTCCTAAGCAAATAAACTGTAATAGAGATCTAACATATGCCTTCAACCATCTGTGCTTTGCTGGCTTATAAAATTTCTATGAGAGCTTGTTTTGATGATGTAAGCAGCTTTCTATGCATGAGAAAACAAACAAATGCAGGGATATTGCACTACCATTCCATCTATGAAATATTGTCAGTATCCAGTTTTCTGCAGGAAACAGTGCTACAATGGCACTCCATATCCTCTCCACTACCTATAAACCAATAGGCCCAAGCCTTAGGGGGAAAAAAAATAAAAATAAAAATAAAATAACCTTCTCTATAGTCCTACAAACTGCCTTTTCCACATGTGTTTTCTGTTAAATATTATTAATGAACATTTTCTAAGGTTGATTTTCATCTAGCAAAAGCTAGAAAAAACTTAGAGAGCTCATCTCTCACAGGAGAGGAACAAATCAGTACTGTGATCAATGTGAATTTCTAGAACTAAAACTTTCTCCTGGAAGGATAGAATGTGTTTCTTTTAAAGGAAGAAAAGTTAGAGGCCTCGAATATTAAATCTCTTAGATGCTTTAAACATCTTAAGTATATTTAAAGCTGATTTTTAAATATGAACTGATGGAATTTTGGTTCTATTATACTGGTTAGGGAAACCATCCTAGTGGGTTCCTCTAGTTCCATAAAGTTTCCAGCTAAATCACTGAGATGGAGCTTAGAAGTGTCTAGGCTCTTGAGAACCCTTCTGCTAAATGTAAGCTTCTATTCTTCCGATTTAGAAATTCAGCTGAATACTTATAAACACAAAATTAGCCCCCAGAGAGCTCTGTCTGAATTGTTCTCTGGACTATGCATTTTGAAAGTGTGCATTAAACTTCTGAAGTTGGCATACCTTTTAGGGCTGTTCAGTGTAAGCACTGGGTGTTCAAAGAGCTGGGAAATCTGCTCACTCATTTGGCTTTTACCCTTCTGGTCAATATTGCAGTACCATGTTGAGAAGCTAAATCTGCAGTGCTGTATTTTCTTCTATAAATTTAGAATATTTGCTTACTGGATCACTCTTCATGCAAAATTGTTGAAATTATCATATAACCATCTTTGGGCTTTTTAATAGCTATGACAGAAATACAACAATATCTGGTATCATCAAGTGTGCTGATGTTAAAGTTTTAGCAGAACACCTGTTTTACTATTTTTAAGTCTCTGGGGTTTGAAAATTCATCTCTCCTATTGTTGGTTTCCTAGCTTTATGTGCTATCAAGAAGTTGCTGAAAAATTTATCACGTCTTCCTGCTCATTATCAATTACTCTTCTGCTTTCTAGCAGTTCTATATTAGTCTGATTCTGCGGGGGGGAAAGATCCAAAACACTACTGTTAACAAGTTTTTAAATACTTTATGGTAGAAGGAGATAAGCTGGGGAAATATTCCAAATATTTCAATAATAACAAATTTAAACCAAGAGTGATTTTAACAGGACATTGGAATGAGATGTTGAATTTAGACCAGAATGGTGACTTCCTGCTCATGTTGAATGTAGGCAGAAAAGTACATTTGACTTGCACACAGTGTTGTCTTTCTTTTGCTAGAAAAACTGTCAAAAATTCAGCCACTTTTCAAAAGCAAAAAACGGATTCAAGTACCAGGGGAAAGAATATAAAGCCTTGCAGAGCTTTTGCAGTCTCATAGAAAAGATGTAAAAAACATGTACAAAGAGATCTAGAGATGTAGATGAGATTCAGACAGGTTTTGCTCAAATGACTGTGGTAAACAAAACCACAGAAAGATGGGCAGAAGGCATCTCTTAGCAGACAGTATTTCAGCTGCACCCCACTCACTGTGAGCAGTTCAGGTTCTCGTTGCTGATGGTTGTCTCCACAAGCTTTCAGTGTCAGAACAGTATTGGTTTTCACCTGTTAGAGCTGGTTTATGTAGGAAGTCACTGCAGAGTAAACATAAAGATATGACAGCACAGGGGGCTTTCCTCTATGAATTTCCTGCATACAGCACCTGCAGGCAAAACACACAAGGTAACCAATTCCACTTCCACTGCCAGCCCACAAGGAGCAGCTGCTGCTTGCTAAATGTCTTCTTCCACACGCTAATCTGTGTCACCTTCAGTAATTCCAGATCTGTCCTGTGGCCATAGCATTATTCTAATTTTCTGCCAGTGTCTTCTGTTTTCAAGTGCCTTCTGCCCTCTCTCAAACACAAAAATAAAACCTGTGCTCCTTGCCTCTGTGGCAGCATTATTGCTCTTTAATAGCAAATAAAAATGGTAGCAAAATATTTGTTGCTGTAGTAAGGATTCTTTAACCTGAACATATTGTGAAGGAATGATCTGGTTATATTTAAGATAGAATAAAGAAGCAGAAAGGCTAGAAACCTTGGTGCTTTGGGTTTTTTTATTTGATTTAGCAGTTCCTCACATCTAAATCAGCTATCCCATAATATTCCCTTACATCTTTTTCTTGTACTTTCTATAGATGCTGGTCATTTTCAAGGACAGAATATTGGACAGGATATGTAGGGCTTGTGCTCTGGCATATGAGATCCAGTGCTCAACTTCAAGGTGACTTACAGCACAGCTGCTGTCCTTTGGTCCTGGAGCCTGTTCCGTGTCATCCTCTGAGGTGTGGCAAAGTGACAAGTTACCTTGATGTATTTAATGTGAAATGAAATATGTTGCTTTTTTTTTGCTTCTGTTTATTAATTTTTTATTTTAATGGCATGTCATCTTAAAATATATACTTGAAAATGCTTCTGAACTAGGGAGCATATTAGCCTACAGGTCACTTTATTATTTATTTATGCTTTATTCCACACTGTCAAGCTACAAAAAATACAGCAAAGAGATTCTGAGTTTTAAGAGAGGTAGGTAATGTCACAGTGCAGAGTGAATAGAATAATTAACAATATCAATTATGATTGGTGTTTGTGTGTGTGTGTCTCATACTGCTTTGAAGATACACCTATGAATGCACAGTCTGGCCCACACTGTGTTTCCATGTTTGCACAGGAAAATACTAGAAGTTCTTCTAAATCCTTTCCTGTTCTGACCTTCTAGATCTCCACTGCTTCAGTGAAGCCTTTTGCATCCTGACCTGTAGCAGGTTTGGCACGTTATGGTAAATCATGGCAGGCTTTTGTAAGGACCAGCATGCCCTACACTCGATACTAAAAGCTGTATGTTCTCAGCCTGCTGCAAACGTATCCCTCACCTCTGCTTCACTCCGTACAAGCTGAGAATTTGAGTTGCAAGGCAGGTAAGAGAGCTCCTTGCCTAATCACCTGTAAAGGCAGAGCTCCCCCATGGGACACTCAAACAGGCAAGTAGATATCAACATCTAAATACTGGAGAGGTATAGGAGAAAATTCAATTTTTAATACTTGTGTGGAGAACTGTTACTTTTTCTCAGGAAAACTTGAATTATGACAGAGAAGTTACACTGAAATCAATGTGAAGTTTTTGCTTCCATAAAGAGTGGGTATTGATGGCTATTGATGATAATTATGCAGCAAAATCTAGGTTAAAACTCATGCTTCAGTGGTGTATCCACAATGCTTGGATGTCCAGGCAAGCAATGAGTGGAAAAGGTGGGTGGGCTCATCTGCCACTTGATATAATTTCCTTGAAAAGAATCTGAAAGAGTGAGACTATGCAGTTCAAGATGTGAGACAGGTAACACCTACAAATAAAGCAGGGTGAGATACTTGCTCTTGCTTATTTTGAAATTAGTTTTGTGCAACGCAATAAATATCTCATTGTCTAATAAAATTTTGGTTCTAAATAGTTTGGTTTAAAACATATTCTTAAAAGTTGTTATTTTCTGGAAATTCTGTAAAACTTTTCCATGAGAATTGAGCTCAGTTTCAAATCCAGTAGAAAGGGGCATAGTTAGGGCTAAGAACTGCACTCTTAAATTAATGTCAATAGCAGCTGTGTGTAAGCATCCAAGAACAGACTTTTTTTTTTTTTTTCTCAGGGTATGTTCTACTTTGATGTTCCTAGAGTCTATAGCCTTTTAAAGTTAATGGGAGTTACATACTACAGTATACATCAAGGAAAAAAGATACACCCTGCAGTTAAATATAATAACATTCCTCTTCATAGACCACTACTGGGCACTGTGTTCACATTGCTGAAAAACATGCCTTGAATTAGGCTCTGTAGTAGTGATTTATGTAGTTATTTGCATCTGCCACTGCAAACAGAAATAGAAATGTTGGCCTGTCATGGCAATGGGCAGACTAACAAGTTCTTACTTCACCATGACAAATCATTACTGTAGCAAATCAGCAGCTCTGCAGCTGCAACTGCCAGCTCCCAGCAGTGCTGCCTGACACTGGGACTAAAGCAGCAAGGGCTGACCTGCTGAGAGTGATTTCCCTCATGTTCTGGAGGCATGCATGTATCTAGGACTCCTCTGGCTACTACTGGAGAGGCAGGAGTAGATTTTCTGGGTTTATATCATTATGTGTCTCCCTGGAATAGAACTTCTTTATAGTTCTCCACCACTCCTTTCAGCACTGCGAAAGCCTGCCATGTGTGTGTTTGTGCCCACAGGTTCCTCTGCCTTTGAGGACCCCCTTTGCCTGGCTGTGACACCACCCAGTTCTCGCTCCCATGTTGGGAGCTCCCCACCTGTGTTTGAGCTCTGCTGCAGAAACATCGTGCTGTGATTGTTGTGTTATGAGACAACAGCAATAACAATTTAATAACATAACCAGGCAGTGCCTCAGAAAAGGGAATATGATGTTTACCCTTGAGTATACAGTATCATTTTATCTGCTTGCTCTGAATGACACCTTTTTCATGCAGCACATTTTATATTGATGAAGCAATGCCATGGCAGCTTCCTGCATCTGCTCTCTCTGCTGCCTGAAAGTGACTGTAATTATTAACGTGATAGCTAATCAACAAGAATAGCTGCCAGACATTATTTAATGGCTTCAAATTTCTCTTCTTCAGAAACTGAGGACATGAAAGAGAAAACGAGTGTGCAATATGTTCATTGATTGCAATATGTTCATTCTTATCTCTACACGTTTTTTGTTGAAATCCAGTTACATTGTTCCACTGGAGTCTGAGTCACAATATGGAACAAGAACCTGTTTTACAGTATTTCTAAAAAAAAAAGAAAACAAACCCTGCAGATATCACTAACTTGTGATTATCTTCTTTGAAAATATCCATCTTACACTGTAGTTGTAAACAGGTGGTGTGCGTACTATCTGCTGTGGATGTTCATAACACTATTGTTCCAGTTGAGTAAGCTTGATATTTTAAACAGTACTGCCATCTTATGGTACAACAAGTTTTATCATTTTGTTTCTTTTTGCAACTTTTTGATTCTTATTTATTGCCAAGAATTCCTGAAATGGTGTAGCACATGCAACAGAATATATATTGTCCCAGTTATAAAATATTCACTGAAAGAAAAAAAGCCTGTATCTGAATGTCATAATATATCTGAATGTTCATCAGTCTTTTAACAATGTAATTTTTATCTTCTTCCATGAAAGAAAGGGAGTAGGGTCATTGTGAGACACCTGCTTGTAAGAGCTGCCTTATTCATTATTGCTCACTTTTGAAATTTTTTTGTTCCAGACACATATCCTTCAGCAAGTGTCTGGATTCTTCTCATGTGCTGAGTAACACCTGGTGTTACATGCTCCCACTGAAAGAAAGAGGCTGTGACTTCTGCTGCAGATTAAGAGATAGGCAAGAAATGTTTCTCTCTCTTAAGAAAAATGTCAAGCTACTTACATTCTGTTCAAATAGCAAGCCTTATATTAGAACTTCTAATACTCTTATCAATCTTCTGGTGATCCCAAGAGAGTATTACCCAAAACACACTCAGAGCCAGTGCTTTCCATATGTGAAGCAAGACCCTGTAAGTGATTAATGTTTTCCCTGGGTCTTTGCTCTTTCACACTCATCTTGGAATTGTTCTACGTGCTATAAAATCAGAAGTTTTCAATATTCTGGATTTGAGAAATCTGGAAATTACTAAACATATACCTTTGAAAACTTCTCCAGCATGAAACACTGTATAGTGTACATAAACTCATGAACTCCATCTTTTTCTTCCAGGACAATGAGCTTATGAAGAAAAATTTTCTGGTTTGGAGGTAAAATCCAAGGACAGCACATTGTTAGGGAGGGAATTTTATTGGCAAAAAAACTTTTCTTGATAAAGCAAGGATTCCTGACAAATTTTCTCCCTATTCAAGCTTATCAAAGCTGTATATGTTGGTGAAGTACTCTGTTTTAACTTTCCTGGCCACTAATAAAATAGATGTGTTGTGGAAGTACTATCTTTAGCCTGGAAAGTCCAAAGTGAGTAGCCTGCTATTGGAAACATGCTAAACACAAAAAACAGGATCTGTATTTACGTATGAGTTTCAGGACTGAGTTATAATACTTACTGACATTCAGTTTTTTCCTTGAGTAGTGAGCATTGCTGGAAGATCTGTGCTACATTTGTTCCTGGTTTTACTCCAAAAATGAACAGCCTATTCCAAAAACACTATTCTGCTTGGTAAGAAACTTTCCCTCTGTAAGAAACCAGAAAGCAAACATATGAAAATAAATTAAGATTTTAACAATCTTAATGGCTTCTGACAGATAAAAGCAAAATAAATTATTCTTTCACTGTAGTGATACCAGAAAATGTAGTGTTACGATGGTTCAGGTTTCAGAACACACTACACATGATATACTGCACATCCTTTACACCTAGAACCTGACTGAGATAAAAGATGAGGATAAAATTTGTCTATGCATGAATGTAGTGAACATCTGCCAAAATATATCTAGTTATTTTAATTCTCCTGTTCAACAAAGCTGACCATCTGCTCCATCATCAGCAAAGATCTTGTTCTGAGAACTAAATCAAAAGATCACCTGTCTTGTGTACCTTGTTCTTGCTTAACAGAAACAACATTTTAATGGTATCCATCTGTAGGAGTGATGGTGACCTGCAGCAGGTACATACTCATTGCGTCAAAATTAGCAGCTGGAGCTGCAGAAAGCAGAATGTCAGTTTAAATGTTTAGGGTCTATCCATGACTAAAAGGCATCAAATTAGGTGTACTGCTTAAAAGAGTCATTCTGTATAATTGTAATACACAATTTTCAGACACCTATAAAAGCTAATGGCACAGAAATTATAATATACACCCATTTCTTAAGGTGATACTAAAGTCTGCAGTGAAATCATTGAACTTTTAACTTTATATTTCTGGGTACACAATAATGCAGAAAAGTTCTATCACTGCATAAATATTAAGCGTAATACAATCACAACAAATTGACAAAGTTTTTCATATGAGAAACTGAGTTTTTACTGTTCTGTTTTTAATATAATTTCTCAAAATACAGAAGAACACATTCCATTTTATGATGGAAAGAGGCAGATGTTAGAACCTTGACTCTACTTCAGTGCTCAATAAGAGAAAAGTGCTAGAGAACAGGATATTATCAGATCATTTGACTTAGTTAATAGGTTTCTGTATTGCTTCCACAGCCATCACTGGCCTGGCAGAATTTTATTGTCTTAATTTTAACAATAAGAATGTGGGAGCTTTGCAGGGTTGTAAAGACTTCAAGTGCTAACTTTCCCAGAGAGGGAAATCTTCCAGAACCAGGGATCTTTGGAGCCTGGCTCCCCTGGCTCAGGCTGCCTGAGAGCCGCCCCAGCCAGAACCCCCCACGGGTCTGTTCCTGCAGCCCCAGCCAGCGGACATGCGCCTCCAAACCCTGCCAACACTAACAATGTTTTGCTACAGATGCCAAAACTCGAAGTTTTCTCTAATTGGGGCTGCATTGTTGATGCTTAGCACTTAGCAAAAGGCACCATTTATGCTTTGTGCTTATTTGCAGTTCAGCAGAAATCTTTTGTCTAGCATTCGAGTGAACTTGTTTCTGTGTGCTGGGTATAGTACTGTCAGCAAAAATTACATTACTTCATCATTTCCTATCAATACCAATTAGTGGCTATTTTCCAGAACAGTCCAATTTAGACGAAGCTAAGCTATTAACATTATTAGTATTTACATTACCCTGATGATCATGATTCAGCTTCTTTAATTAGGCACATCGGTATGTATTTGTAGGAGTGCACTTCTGTAGACAGTCTTTTTAATTTTATTTTTTTGTTAGAGACTCATTACTGACACATTGTGTTCCCCAGAAACATGTAGCAATTGGTCCTTATCTTTGAATTACACATGATCTTTCTACAATATTTTTAATTGAAAAAACATAGGATGGCATTCAAGGAGTAGAGCTGATTTGAAATTAAAAAGAAAAATCAATGCTTCTCTTCACTACACGGCTTCACAGCAGCTGGGATTTCCCAGGCTCAGCCTGTTCTCCCTCAGCCCCCGTCACTGCAGTTTAACTGCTGGGCTGGGCAAACTGAGGGAAAAGGGCCTCTGATATTTCATATAAACCTGATGCGTTTTTTCCTCCATAGAGAGTGGCCTGTTTCAATATGTCAGATGTTCAATAGATGACATCACCATACTATCTCTGAACAAAGCACTTTCCTCTGTGCTAAAGTTGTCTGGATAATGGCAAAAAGTAATTCCGAATGTTGATACTAAGTATAATTGAATGCATTCAGGGCACAACTGCAAATCTCTTGAAAATGTCATAAACTGTGCAAAGCTGCTTCCTTAGTGACAGTTTGTTGAGCATGAAAATGGAATCTGAAGAGCCTAAGCTATTTATTTCAATTTGGTGAGATACTCAGCAAAGCTTACAACTCTGCTACATCACACAAATGCAGGGTCTCTTAAACACACAGATGATGTCATCTATCTTATAAATATAGATCCAACACTGCCTTGTTGTGTATCTCTGGGTATATGCAATAAAAACACACCAGTATCTAGAGAAGGACTATATTTACTTTGCACAATTTAAATACTTTCAAAATCAAACAGCAACAGAATTTTGGTTATATACACTCTTTAGTTCTGGCTTGGTGTTTCTAAAGTAAACAGCAGCATAGTTTAAAATAGCAAAATTGTGCCCATGGTTTCAATGGCAGCATGGACACTTTCTCTAAAATGTTTAGATATTTGTTTGAGAAAATTTGTGCATTCACATTTATTAACGCTTTGGAAAGTCCTCAATTTTGATGATACAAGCATTTGTTGATTTGTTATTAGTATGGATCCAAGTTAAAACAGGCAAAGGATGGAAAGTGTAAAAGAATATCTTAAAGAATATTACATAGCTGTGAAGAAAATAGTTTTTTAATGACATGACACAAGGAATTGTGTTTTCCGGATGGTTTTTTGAGAGCAGAATGCCTTTTTTTTTAAGAATGGTAGAAAAATGCATGGAGTCATGGCCTGAAGAGTTGTTGCCAAGGTGCTCTACAGCACTATGTTCCTAAAAGTCCAAAGTAATTTTAATTAGTAGTAGCACAAATGTATTTTGAACAGCTGAGCAAGTAATTATTTCATTCTGTATTGACTGCCTTGAAATGAGACACTAAACAGACCTGTCAATTCTCCTGCTTTCTTTATGAGACTCTTCCACAAGAAAAGAGAGGAAAACCAACTGTTCTCTTTTCATTCTTCCAAATCTGAAGTCACTTCCCACCACAGTAAATATTTCAAGTGGCCATGTAGAACCAGAATTATTCCTCCAAAATAGTGGAGGGAGAAGGACAGACATCAGGTTTCCTTTAAAAAAAATCCATAAAGACAAGTTTGAAAAAGAACTGCCATTTCTGAGAAATAGAAGGAGTAGGAAGAGGTCAGGGTGAAGATGCTGTACTGGGTAAAGGGTGTTGGGCTTTAGTAGAAAGTTCTCCGCTGTTCCCTCATTTGTTAGGATAAGGGTGAATTAAAATTCCATCTCACAGCAAAACCATACAAGCATCTTTAAAGATGTTCTAATCTCAGAACTCAATAAAAAATAAGACTCAATATTTCAAACACTTTAAGGGAAATATGCATAAACAAAACAAGTTAACTGTATCTTGTCAGTCTCAGTGATAATTTCTTTTTCCCTATAGTGATATCTGTTTGATCTCAACGAAAATTCTGGATGCACAAGAAATGTGAGATTGCACCATTAATTTTCCCAGGAATAAATATTTGCTAATTCGGATTCCTAAAAAGTTATTTGCAGAAACTGAGCATAAAGTGAATCATAAATATTTCATTTAATTTGCAGCTGAGGGCCTAAGGGATATCCTGGAAGCATAAGGCATGAAAAAAACCCCAACATGTAGATGTGTGAGATGTGTGCATATGTGTGTGTATGGATACACACACTATATATACATATATATGTATACACACATACACACAATGGTATGCCACTTGATTTTACACTAGTCAGACCACTTTTTTCTTAATGTTTTCAGGGTAGACAGGTGCATTGAAACAAGGTAATTTACACCTACAATTATTATGGGTTAACTAACAAATTTTATAAGTGTGTAAGTATCAGATCATTTGAGGCCATAATGCTACTGATTTGTGTAGGACTAGAAAAATCTTGTTACTAGTTTTTTGCATGTACGTAGATAAAAAAGAGGAAGGGAAAAATGAAAATGCATTTCATTTTATGGCAGTTGATTTAATTCTTGTTAATCAGCACTACACTGATGTGCAGTATACACTTAGTTTCTTGCTATTGATAGGAAATATTGTCAGGGGAAAGAAAAGGTGACTTTAAGATGATCAAAGAGTAATGAACTATAATATCAAAATGTAAATTTTATCTTACTGATAAAAAGAAATCTGCCCACAAAGTCCATTAGGCAGTAGAGTAGCACTTCAAAAGAAGTCATGGATGGATCAACAAAGTCATGTTCAAAGTAGACCAGATAAAACACTTAAGAGGTGTGTTGAGAGGATCATCTTGTAATTATAGTGCAACTGAAATGACCCCAATGGTCTTATCCAACCTTCTGATCTCTAAGTGTGGGATAAACAGAACATGGCATGTGAGCATGAAGATCAATGAACAGAAAGCCACCTGTGTCTCTAGAAAATGAGTATTCTTCCAAAGTAACCAGACATGTAAAAGGGCACTTGTATTTCATCCATAACAGACAGGAAGATAGTGAATCATGGCTGAATTATGGGATGTTTCCTTCTTTCAGGAAAAAACCCACAGCCCTCCACAGTGAAGTTACATCCCTTCTCCAGTTTCTCAGCTTTGACTTGTTAAGACAAACTTTGTCCAGTCTCATGTGAGGTGAAAATTTACTAGGCTGGTTGTGCAATAAGGTTTTGATACCCACACAGTGCCACAAGGAACATCAACAGAGACAACATGGTTTTGCTCCTGAAGAGTTGTAGAGAGCATTTTCCCACAATGTAAAAAAATCAGGAAAATGGGGTTTTATTTCAGCTATTTTGGCTTCAGTTTTCACATGTGTAGGGGTTTTTTTTTGCAGAACTGTCACATTTGCTTCCCTCAGCAAGCAGTGGGGTATTTATGTAGAGACCACAACTTAATTTATGATATCAAGGCTGGCAATGAACGTGGTAGCTATTGTATATAAAAGATGGCTAACTTTTTAAACATTTGCAGGAGAGATACTGAAATGGATTCCAAAGAACACTAGAAAAATAGATCCAAATCCATTGCTCGTATTTTTCTGACATATTCCCTTCTCTCTTAGTATCACCTGAGCTCTCCTATCAAGAGATTTTAACATCCTATTTTTCTTATATCATTTATAAGCCTGATACTAAAATATGGGAATCTATTTGTCAGCACAAGGTCTTTACTTTTATCATAAAGTAAATAGTTTGCTACAGGTTACAGCACCATAAAGATCTTTCACAGCTGCTCTAAGATAGAATTTCTTCTCCCAGTTAGAGCATGCATGTCCTAGATACAAGACACAAATATGGTGCTTGTTGAACTACTAGTTTTAGTCCTGGTTTTGCCATTTCAGTCTGCAACTTCTACCCATGAATACAGTTTGGTCCTCCAGACAAATCATTCAGGATTTTGCCTCTTTTCTGTGTTCTGTCTTGTTCTAGCTATCATTTTATGTCAATATTAATATTCCTTCTATCCTTCTAGCTTGCCACCTAATTGTTCTGCTCTCCTGTCTGTCCAACACTGCTCTGTCCTGTCCCTGTCACCCCTGCACGTCAGCTGTCCTTTGCTAACTGCACTGTCTAGAAAAAGGTAGATTCAAGGAGTATTTGAGCAAAGGCAGAAATGTGCACAGAACACAGACTAAGAAAGCCCGTGTTATGAGCCTTTATAGCCTTACTTTCTGTTCTACCCCATTATCTGACTTAACAAGGTTCAGAGGAACTTCTCTGAGATGCAATAATACCAGTCCATGGAAGTCCACATTCACTCCATGTAAGTTCAGACATTCCAGGGTTGATCTCAGCAGGAAGGTTCCCAATATCATCTTGCTGCAGCTTTACAGTAAATTATTGTCCTGCCTTTTTCTACCAGACCACACAAATTACATATGTTTAAATATAACTGAAAGGTTGATTACAAATCCTGAAGAGAAGGAGGGTAAATGACAAGTGAAGAGAGATTTAGATGTCTGTAGAGGTATGGATGTATGTTGGTGGAGCTACCCTCATTTCCAAGAAACTTCCATTTTAAGAAATGCTGTTCTTGGAATTGTATGTGAGGAACATTAGCAGCTCTCCTGACCAAAGCTGCTGCTGCATCTATTGTGCTTTTAACAGTGGGATGTGACCCTATGACTTCCTAACAAATGTTTGTTAACCTCAATTTTCTTGCTAACTAGGGGTATAGAACAGGCTTTTTCCATTCACTTCAGTTTTAGTACCAGAAAAGAAGACATGGAAGAAAACAAAAAGAAAACACCTGAGGGAAAAAAAAAATTACCATTTTTGCCCTTGTGTCAATCTGCCCAACTTTTCTCTTCTTTTTACTGTTGCTAAACATTATGACCAGTGAGATTCAACTTGATTGGTATTTAAATGACCAAAATTCAGTCCACAGTTATTGTGCAAGTGAATTTTTTTATTCTGTGAGGTCAGGCAACTCAATTATTTGAGCTTAGTCTTGACAATTTCCAAGGCACAAATATGCTTACCAAACCTTAAAGACAGAAGAAGTTGGACAATAATGGTGTAATAAATGGCACATTTATTTTTAAATACAGATCAATTCCAATACTTGAAATCTACCATGAGGTCCTGGAAGATAACGAATCAACATTTTAGGGACCACTTTCCACACACATTATAAGGGAATAGCTCAGGAATAACACCAATATAAATTAAGCCAAAACGTGAATGTTCATTATTATAAACATAATGAGTTCCATGTAGTCACCTTGCCCAAACCCTAAAGGTTAACTTTCTTTAAGGGTCTTTTGACTGACTTTATGCTCCAGAGTATTCAGAAGATTGCAGAAATCAGCATCCACAATTATTATCATTTGTCATATACAAACACACATGATGCTGTAAGCTTCCAAAGCCTTTCTTCAAACTGAAATGAAAAATAAAATATGATGGCATATTTACCATGACATCACACTTTCTCTTGGGAGGGAGGAAGGAATTCCCAAGAAAACAACAAACCAAGAAAAAAAAAACCAGCCCAGTTACAGAAATTTTGAAATAATAGTAAAGTATAATGCAGTTAATTAAGCTGGCTACTTCACAGTCTTATTGGCTGGATAATGCAATCTAATTATTACTTTAGGACCAAGAAATACCAAATGTTTGTCATTCTCTGACAAACATTTGGTATGTCCATTTTGAACTCAGAAGTGCCATAGCACAGCTCACACTTTACTACTCTCCTACAGGGTGTAAGTCACTTTCTTAATACTACACTAAATGCTCTTTATCCTCACCCTAAGTGGTTCAGTGAGCCAACTGGGTGAAAATCCAAGCACTCACTCTCACTTGGACTCTAGTGACTGGAGATAATTCACCACTATCATCTCAAAGTATCACCAGCATTCGTTCTTACAAGCATTCTGATTTAACATTAAGGCAAAATTAAAATTGCCCCAGCATTAAACACTTGCAAAGGAAATATCTGTACACTGTTCAGAATTGTGCAATAAGACTAATCCATTAAGACTGTTAAAACCACAGATTGCAGATAAACACACGATCAGCAATTTAAAAGTTAGTGTTGTGTATTGAGTTTTTTGTTTCCCCTTAAAAGAAAATAACTTGAATAAAATTTTTACAGTCTCCATAAAAGAGACAATAAAGAGACAATAGATTGTTAGTTTCCCTTTACTGAACTCCTTCTTCTCTTAGAAAAGTAGCAGTGATTCAGGGAGATAATAATGAGACACAAAGGCATGCAGAGCTGAACAAAAGTCTCTATATTTGCTGTTGCACTTAGCTGAGAAAATAAATTGCCATTAATAATTCATTAAAAATCTTTCTGGTCCACACATAGACAGTACACTAGGAGTTAATGGTTTTTCTAATCTCACTGTTTATTTCCCCTTGTATGACAAATATACTATTTTAACTCTGTGGATTAAACCCACAAGAAGGAGAAATTATCAAATAATAGCTTCTTTTTTCTGTTTGGATGAATGCAAAAGTATTTACTGCCTGAATCTCTCTCTCTCTCTATACATATATATATATCCCTTAAATATGAGCAGTGAGTATTTGTATGTACAAACAGCTATTCACTTTGCTTTATTGTGCATCACTTCCATTAAATTCTGATCACTACTATGCTGAAAGCCCCACTTGGAGACAGATCTATGGTGGGAAAAAGTAGCAAAATGAAAAAGAAAAAAAAAAAAGAATGAGAAAAAGAAAAATAGAAGGTAACTGCAAATTTACGATGCATTTGTAGAATCAGAGACTAATTACACAGCTAAATTCACTGTTTGGCCAATGAATGTGAGCGCTATTTCTAAATGAAAATGAAATATTGCATTGTGCCACAAAATTCTAAAATTTTACTATTCAGCAAATCTGTTGCGCCATCCTGTTGTGCCCCAGCAAATATCTTACCTTAAATTTGATAAATTTTATAACATAACCTCAATTTTTCATTTATTACTGGTATGAAAAAATGAAGGCCTTAGTGTCATCAATTCACATGAAAAAATTAGGCCTTAGTGTCATCACTTCACATAGAAGAGTAGCAACAGAAATTATAAAATTAAACATTTCCTAGTACTAATATATTTTTTGAAAACTTAAAGATCAGCAGTAATGGTGACTGTAACTCTGGACTTAGTGTGTAATCTGAAAGACCTGCTATTTCTCTGGATGTCACTGTTGCTTTCTTTATCATCTTTGTGCTCAAATTATAAGGCAGTGCCAAAATCCTGAAATAAAAGGAACAAAAACCAAGGTCTGAATGCAAGGTTGGTCCTTTCAAAGCAGTGAGCATTTAGCCCATAAAATTTTACTTACACCTGATGACAGTGTCTCACGATATCTTTTTCTCCATGTTCTATTTAATGCCACTGTGAAATGCAGAGCTACATGAACCATTAAGCAAAACATTCACTGCACTCCTAAATCCTTGGAAAGTGGATCCACATATGTTCACAGGCACAGTCTTCTCCATATTCAGCCTGTTGATTTATGGACACCTCAGTGTGTGTCATTTCAGATCAGTGTGTGTCACTTCAAATGTTTGTCACAAAAGCTGTGGGTCTTGTGGGTGGATTTGCAGTTTGAAGTGTGAACTGATTATTCCATTTGGGAATGGGCAATGTCTGAATA
>VZUA01096302.1:595-16480 GCA_013401035.1 Horornis vulcanius | reverse complement strand
GTTTTAGTAGTTTTAAAATGTCATTTAAAATAATTTTGCAGTTTGGGATATGATAGATAGGATTTGTGTGCTACCTGTTTCCCAGGGCCTCAGGACAGGTATCAGCCCCATCTTCCCCCTCTCTCCACCTTAAGGCAAGATCACCTGTACTTGTCATATCTGATGGACACTTGTCTAATCTATTTTTTAAGACCTCCAGGGTCAGTCTCTCCATCCTCCCCAAGCAATCTATTCTAGTGCTTCCTTAGCCTCATTGTTCAGTAATTTTCCCTAATGTTTAACCTTAATCTTTCTTCCTTCAATTTAATCATATTACTGCCTCTCCTCTGCCATGGGCATGGAAAATAGATTCCTCCCTGTTCTTTGCAGCAGCTTTTTATGTGTTTGACTCTGCTCTGCAATGCCCTGTCTGACTTGTTTTCTTAAAGCTAAGCCACCCCAGTCCTCATTTCCTCAGTGGTCCCTGTGGTCTGTACCCCTGCAATGACTCTCCAGATTGCACATGGGTGATTTTTTTCTTTCTCCAAACATATTTCTCAAGTTTTAGTGCTGCATTTTTTTAGCTGAGGGAGCCTTGATGCTGCAAGGTCTTGCAGAGTGGGAGGGCACTAAAATGAGTGGGATGAGTGGCTAAAAAGCCCCACCTTTGTGCAAGTCTGTGGACAGGTGTCCCCATCACTGGAGATGTCCCAGACCATTCTGTCTCCTTGCCTAGAGCAGAGAAGGGAGGCATGTTTTACATTTTTCTCCTTTGTAGAATAGATTTTAGTTCCTGGGGTTCCTGGAGCAGCTCTAAAAGAGCAGCCAGAGATATTCTGCACCCTCCTGCTCCCATTGCTCCCCGCCCTCCACGCACGTACCTGCCTCATGCCATGCTGAGGTGTTATTTTCTGCCCTCTCCTACAGCCTGGGCATATGGACCTGGAGCAGAAACTTACGGGTATATGCAAATGTTTTAATGATGCTATTTGCATATCTGGAAGTGATTTACAAAACGCTGCACATGGAGTTGCTTAAAACTTGGCACCAATAGTTCGTGGAGGATCATGGCACAACACAACAGAAACTGAATTTCAGCTGGTTTTTGCCAGCTCTCGCACTGCACTTTTGGCGACGGCTGAAGCGAGTCTGTCAATGAAGGCAACGCCTGAGTCCTCAAACGAGCTTCAGCCCTGCCCAAGGGCAAAACATCCCATCATGGACTGCCTTTCTCTGCTTTCTTGTCACTTCAGGATGAGCAGCCAACTGCAGTTGGTCCTGGCAGTGGGAAATGCTGGCTTGAAAACCTTCAGGGGCGCAGGCAGGTCCTGGGGGTCAGGAAGCCCGGGGAAGAATATACTGTCATAGAACTACAGAATGGTTTGGGGTGGAAGGGATGTTAAAGATCATCTTGTTCCACCCCCTGCCATGGGCAGGGACACCTTCCACTATCCCAGGCTGCTCCAAGCCCTGTCCAACCTGGCCTTGGACACTTCCAGGGATGGGGCAGCCAAAGCTTCNCTGTGGTGAAGACCATGGTGAAGCAACTGCCCCTGCAGGACCATGGGGAGGCAGAAATCCACCAGCAGCCCAGGAGAAGGCCAGTCTGTCATTGCAGAAACCTTACCACCATCTCTAATTGGCCTGGCCTTGGACACTTCCAGAGATGGGGCAGCCAAAGCTTCTCTGGGCACCCTGTGCCAGGGAAAAATTTCTTCCTCACATTAGTCTAAACTTCTGGCACTTTAAACCCATTTTCCCTTGTCTTTTATGCTGAGATCTATGCTGCTTTTACAGATTTTGTTTATTTATTTGTTTTCCCCTCCTGGGATATACATTTCTTAGACTTGGAGATGCACTAAATTTAAATATTTGAGTTTGAATCCTTTTCAGAAACAAGTAGCAGTTTATATTAATCTGTACAATTTGGTTCTAGCTGGACCCTTTCTTTTTGGAGCCCCTGCATTATGACCCAAATGCAGCCCTCCCATTTCTATTTGTGAGAGATGATAGTGTCAAATATACATGCATTCCCTCTGGAAATGTTATGTGTGGTGGGAAGATGGCACAAATGAGCAGAGGCACCTAAACCCTGCAGCATCATTTTCCTAGAGGAAGCCAGTTTGCACTTTTTTTGTGTTCACCTTTATATTTGCCACCTGTGTTTCCTTTATTTTCCTTTATTCTGGATTTTATGTTAGCAGTAATAAGAGTGAGGGCATTAGAACTTTTGGAGAGTGCCTAGAAAATACATGCTCTAGTCAAAAAAAACCCAACCCTGCTCTCAAGTCCCTGTATGCAAGGGTATCATGGATGAAGCTCAAAAAAATTTAGCAGATCTGAGCTCAAAAATTTTGGAGGTTTTTTTGCAGATGAGAAGCTCCTTGCAGAAAGGGCTTCCATGAGTCCAGGTGAAGACTGGATATGTTCTTGAAGTAGGAATCCACAGATTGCTGTTAAAAGAAGGATATTGCATGTGACTAAAACCAGAGTTAAGCAGAATTTAAGGGAAGAAGTTTTATTTAAGCTTGACCTGTCATTGTTTGCTGCCCAGGCACCTTCTTGTGTCTGGAAGTGGAGGAAGACCCAGGGTGAGAAGGATTTTTGCCCAGTGCAGCCATTTCTGTGGTTGTTTGTCATCTTTGCCATCAGGTAGAAAATTTTGTGCCATCTTAGAGGAAAAGGAAGGAGAAATCCAACATCATTCTGAATAGCATATTTAGGTTCTCTGAAGGTAAACAAACCCTGTCTGCTCATGATGAAAATATCCCTTTCCCAAATGCCCTTGGTTGTATGAGTGAAGGGCATAGCTGAGGGCCCCTGCATATTAAATCACAAGTTTCTCACCTACTTATGTCAAGAAACAAGTGGTTACAGCAGATGAGGGAAGTGCAAGGAAACAGCAAGGCAGGATATCTTGCAGTGCACCAGCCTCTGAGCCACTGCCAAGCATTTTGTCAGCTTGGTAAGGAAAAAAATCCTAGAGGAATTTTAAAAAGAGAGAGCCTAGCTCAGGGCTGATTCCTCCAGCTGCTCAAGGCTGTTCTTCACAGAAATATTTACCTACTTCATCCTACTTAGAGGGTTCAAAGTACTTCATGTAACTCTGTGTCCGTGGGATGGGGTGCTATGGTGGGATACTAAAGGGCAAATATTTTCTCCACAATGAAATAAAAATGCCCTGTTGCAAAAGACAAAATCATTCCCTAGATTGTCCCTGCTGCAGACAATGCACAGCTCCCATACCACTCACAGCATGTTTTGTTGCCATTCTGCTAACATTGCATGTACTTTATATTTTCTCTGCAATTGTATAAATAGCATATAGGAAGAGGGAGACTATTTAGGGAAAATACTAATTAAAATGAACAATAGAAAATAGGAGACCTTATGTTTCTAAAATTAGAGGCTGATTATTCAGTAACAAATAGCCCTGTCATTATTAGTTTGTAGTCCCTCCTTTCTCTTGCCTGACACACACAATATCGCTGTTATCCATGGTTTGCCTGTCTAAACATGGTTTCTTTCCAAAGCTCTACATTGTTTGCTAGCCCTTGTTAGAAAAGCTCCCCAGTTCTGGGCTTATCTGGCAAAAGAAAATAAGGAGAAATGTTCTTTCTAAACAAAATGAATTTGATGAAGGAATAAAAAGAACGTTAACAAAGGTACTTTCATGCGCTTCCTGCTGGATCTCGCTATTGGTCTCTGGTAATTTCAGAATCCTAGGAGCATGGGCCATGGTTTTATTTCCTAATAATTAGCAAGCATGCTGATAGGTTTGATGGCTTTGTTAAGAATGTGCTTGCTTAGCTTAAAGGGAAAGTTTGATTTGAATCTTGGGCACGGTGAGTAATTGCTCCAAGGCTTGGCTGTGGCTGGGGCTGTGCTCGTGCGAATGGCAGCGAGGTTTGTGCCTGTGTGAGGAATGACCTCCACCTGCTTTTCTAGGAAGGCCCAATGCCAAGCCCCTGAGCAGCTCCAGAACTTTTACATCCCAAGCAAAAACACAGAGACAGGTGAGATTTGTGGTGTCTTAGTGTACATAATGGATGGCATTTTTTGACTGATAGTGGCTGATGGATGCTGGATCCCTGACAACAAGGATTGACAGCAGAAATGTCCATCTGAGGGTGCAGTTAGGGCAGCGATGGATTACCTGAGCTTCTCACTTCTTCTCACTGGAAAATCAACTCCTCCAGGAGGACCCACCACCACAAGGTTCACAAACTTGTCCTCCTGTTGGGCTTTTGAATACTCAGGAATGAGTCTTACCCACACCAGGCCAGTCTTTTCTTGTTTCTTAGTGCTGAAATTGTGTTGCTCGTCACCGGATTGTGTTTTGAATCTCTTTGAAAGATGCTGGACTGAATGAAGTCACCTTGTGCTGTCATTGCCTCATTTCTATGGTTATCTGGAACAAAAAACAACCTTTGTGAAAGGTGAAAAAGGAATGTAGAAGGTGTAGGAACCTGTGCTGGCTCAAGGGACAGTAATAGGGGAAACAGAGAAAGGAAGAGAATAAAGTTCCCAGTGAAAAACATAAATACCAAGAAGGAGCAGGAAAGGAAAAGGCATGAACAGCCATAAAAATCCAATGCTGTCAGCTGAAAACTGGAGTGATTCTGTTGTATTAATGATGGGAAATCTCCATTGGCTTTCACTGATAGACCTGAAAGCAGCTGCTATGGAGGGAAGGTGACTCGAGCACCAGTGAAACTATCTAAGACACTGTACAGATATTTTGTAGAGTGAGAATGTAGTGAGGATTCATCTGTCATCATCATATCCTCTGTTGAATGTATTGCCCTTGGCAATGGATACTCAATAGCTAATTTAGCTTTTTTTTTTTGTTCAGTAGCAAGATTTTTGTTCTTAGTTCCCTCAGCTATGACTTTTCGTCAGCAAAGAACAAACAAATCCCTGAATTAAAAACTGAAATTTATGAAACGCATATTTTGGTTTCCAAACTACTCATCTGCTGGCATTTAATGTATCAATTGCAATTAGACTGCTTGCTAATTGTTTTTCAGGATCTCCTGTTTCCAGCCATAATTGTATATTAAGGGGAGGTGGTGATAGTAGTCAGAGCTTTCTGTTCTGCTAAATGAGAAGAAACTGGGCAAAACTTCTACAAACCCGGAGTACAAAATAAAGGAAATATCAGTAGATTTTACCACCCACTTGATTCTCTGCATGGGGCCTGCTGTATGTCAAGGTGCCAAGCCCAGGTCTGTAGCAGTCCAGATAAAGGGAAACCTACAGCTTTCCACAAAATAACATATGGCCATGACACTTGAGGCAAGAGCACTAAAATAAATTTTTCTCTTGCAAAAAAAAAAAGTGGTAATAGATTTGGCCATATGAACAAGTTCTTTCCAAAGACAGGTGCGAAAAAACTCCTCATAATAGTTTACTTTGGGCTTAATATATTTAAGTTGAGAGAAAAGAGCTGGCTTGACACTGCTGATACACTCCTGTGGATCTGGAAGTTTAGGCAGTCCCAACCCAATGCTTTGGTCACTAAGTCATGCCTTGCTTTGCATTTATGCTTTGCACCAGTGTAATATTCTATAATAAAATGGAGAAGTCCAGACCCTGTGCACAGTGGCCATCAGCTCATATTGAAAGCCCTAAGTGAAGGAGCAGTAAAATCTTCTAGGAGTGTAAAACCCAGACAGCTTCCCTTAAACCTGTCTGAGGCAGCTCAGAAGAGGAACTTGAAACAAACAGCACATGGTGTGATATTGAACATTTCATGATCACGTGCTGAGTTTTGTAGACTTTAAAAACTCCACGTCAGTTTAGAAAAGAGGCACCAGTCTGAGATAAGAGTTTCTGGAAATGGACTCCCCTCCCTTCACAGCACAGATTTCAAACCTGTGCTGAGCAGAAGCTGTTGCATTAGGGGAAAAATACTGATTTTGCATGGGTTAGCTTAAATCCATCTGGTGAAAGTGTAGATCACTGGCTTATTACAGTGCCCTGACCAGAAGACTTGACCTTTTCCCTTCAGTGGGGCTCCAGGGTGGCCTCATCCCTTGTTTGTCCATGTGGGTTATAATCTCCTTGGGCAAAGGCTGTTCCACACCGTGTCTGGGACCCCTCTGTTAAATACTGTACAGATCTTGGGGAAACCCCTTTGGGGTCTGGCTCTGGTGCTGAGCAGCCCTGACCCCCCAGTGCTGGCTGAGTGAGGGCAGGATTGGTGCCACCTGGTCTCTGGGCACCTGGTGCCTTCCCTTGCAGAGAAGGATGGGGCAGAAGAGAGGCTCTGATGTTTTGAAGGCCTGTCCTTCACCTCTGCACTTTGACTCGCTGCATTAAGTCCTTTTGAGACTGTTCTACTTTTCCCTCCCTTTCCCATTTATTCTTTATTCTTCTATTCCTCCTCCCCATCTGAATAATTTAGGAAAAAAAAAAAAAAAAAGGTGTGGGGAATTAAAGGTATTGGGGAGGTGTGGTGGTTTTCAGAGTTAAACAACACTGAAAAAAATACTTTCCCTTCATTTAGTATTTTAAAGAAGTAATAAGTAACACGGCAGGATACAATCATAATAATATGAAAAACTCTGAGGTATCTGAAGCTTTATTCTGTTGCCTCCTGCCTCTCCTGATCACTTTAAGTCATGCATGAGCTATTACTTTTACTGTACATAATTTCTGTTATCCTTTGAGATCCAATCACTCCCCTGATAAAGTGATTTTCTGACTTTTTCAGCCATGCTTACCTAGCTGTTTGTGTATGTGTGGATGTAATTTATCTGTTTATTATAATTCCAATAATGAAAAGAAAGTGAAATGCTATTATGAAGCTCAGCATGGTAATCAGTTTGTTGTTATTGCTGGCCATGACAATCATTCTTAAGTCTCCTTTTTGGTGATGGCACACCTTAGATATTTTTTCCAAGTTGGATGGGACTTAGCCATAACTTTAATGGAGACATGTGATGGTAGAAGAGGACACTTAAGTTTGTGAATAAGTTTACTCATGTGAGTAGATCTACATATTTTAAGTGGACATTTCCCACATAACTTAAGAATGGTAGTTTTTAAGGCATGGAATTAGGGCTCTTATGCTGCCTTACAAAATCTAGACTTGTGGGATCCTTGTAAATAAGGTCATTAAAACTTGTGTCAACGAAAAATAAACTTATATTTAGAGTAGCTTTTGGAAGAGAGAGAAGATGCATTTCTAAATTGTGCATCTATACCAAAATAAATTAAACAGAACAATACATAGTTCAAGGATAATGGATATTTGCTGTTTGTAGTAAATACTTCCAAGAGAACCATCATAAAATTAGTTTTGTGACTTGCACAGTAAAAGCAGTGGAAACAATTCCTCAGTCAGTGGGTAAACAGGTTTGCTAACATTGATGGATACAAGCTAGGAAAAGTATTGAATTTTTTTCTAATTAGCCTTTTTTCCCTACAAAATTGCCTCTTCATAATTTCCCTCCATGTCCAGTGCATAAAGGTATCTGTGTATATGAATTCAATTTATATGCCAATGATGTTTTATACATTGTCTTGTCTGCATCTCATTACTGTCATTAATGAGCACTCCAATACATCTCGTTACAAGGTTAATTGGGACAAATCTAAAATACGTCCCCTTTTATATTGTAAATATGATATCTCCTGGCAGCACATTCCTGGTGGATGGAGACAAAATTTAGGATGTCTTAAATGTTCCTATGAGGTATCATAGCTGCATTCAGTGACTATATTCTGCTGTAAATACAACTGTATGGAAAAACTGGCTGCATGCAACAATCGAGGTGACACATGCACTTTCCTAGGACAGGATGGAACATAGCTTTGTGCAGCTACTCTGCTTTTGTTTTGGTTTTATGGCCACACTTGTGGGCCAAAATCTTTTATATTATGTTATAAGAGCTGGTCTTTTTAACAGTTGGTTTCTGGTTTTGGATGCATGGTCTGAAAAGTGCATTCCTTCACAAGGCTTGGCTGCACCCAGGTATGGCAAATAGAAGGGCATTTTTTCCAAGTAAAAGGTGTTTTCTCTGGGCAACAGATAAGAGTCTTGGTGTTTTCATATCCAAATTCATGTCATGTCAATATCTGCCAGGGTCAGCTAAAGTAACACAGTGGAACAAGTGCATGGGCCACGTTAAAATTCAGGCAAAGGGGGACAAATGTTCTCTGCTGTACATGTGCTCCCACTGGTGCTTCACCTGATGAGCTCAATTCACCTCACAGGTTTTGGGACTTGAGTTTGTCCATTGGCTACATTGAGCACGAAGGGTTAAAAGCTTCCATAGCACCTATGAGTGGTGTTAGTGATGTTCCTTACAGAGAGATTTATGTCCTGTACTGCAGATGAAATTAGTTCCTCTCCAAAGGTCTGGGCTAAGGCTAATACACCAACCAAATCCCTCCAAAAGAGGGCTGTCCTAGCCTTTGTTTCCTCTTTGCAGAGTTGAACTGTACAGTGATTCTGTATCCCTTAGCCAGGAGCTCACTCTGCCACAAATTTTTGATTATAAGCACTACCAAACTGGAGACATGGTCAGGAATCCTAAAGAAAGGGCTTTAGGCAATGGCCTGAAACCCTGCAGCTCCAGCCTTTCCTGTGATGTTAGAACACTGTGGTTTATGCTCATCTGAAGTTGAGACAAAATTTAATTTAGTCCACTATATACCTGGAAGAAAAATAGACTTCCATGATGCTGTTTCTGTGGGGGGCACAGAAACATTGTTCATGTTCCAAGTTGAGGAAGGAAAAAAAGAGGACAAAACACTGGACAAGAAAGTGAGTGTGTATTAGAGAAAATGGTAAATTCCAGCTCCTCATTAGCACAGTAAGTCTATCCCTTTTTTCCCTGACATAGAATATAAAGTTTCACATCCTCAAGCATGAGATAAATAGCTTAGGCAGGCTGTGTACCATAGCCTCAGTTTAATTGATACTGTACTGTCACTTCAAAAAAGCCATATTAGTGGCATGTTATCTCTACTGTTGTTTGTTCCAGACCCTAGGCAACAATTAATTTTGTCATGCCAACAAATACTTCATTTGATTTCTAATGTACCATTGCCATAACAACTTGGATAAATATACCCTATAAAATCTATAGATAAGCTTTTAAAAAGACAGCTAGCTGATAAAAATCTGAATAAAAACTCAACCAACTACCAAACAAAACCACAAAAAACACCCCACCACAGTCCCCCCCATCCTGTCATTTGAGGTTGCTCAGTGGATCCTTATATGTCACGACAGGAAAGGCTGTGGCAGATACTATCACATTGATGCCACTGGATACTGGACTGTCCATGTATAGTTTCAGTGACGAGTTTTACAATGCAAAACCACAGGATTCAACTAAGACCTGACCTGCTCTGGTCCTGGTGTATATTGCACCTAAATAAAATTCTACATTAGTGATACTGAGGCAGAGATGATAAGCTAAATAACTTTTTTTTTTTTTTTGTCTAAAGAGCCTAATGAAACTTATATAAGACTTATAGGAAATATCATAGTATTTTTGCATTAGGATCAGCCTGCAGTAACACTTTGTATTGCTAATATTAAGTAAATGTTTTAACAGATTAAGCAGTTGTTATCGTGCTTGCAACTTCTCTAACTTGACAAGAGCAAAACAAATAATGGGTATCAGAGATCTCATCCTGTGGAAAGTATGTCTCAATCCAAACCCCCAAACATGTGCTTTTATCTCTCGAAATCAACCAATGTACAAATGTATCTGCCAGCCCTGTCCGGTGGTGAGGCACTCCATAGTGTATTGAGAATAACTTATTGTTTAAATCTACTCTTGCTCTGCAAGTTTCTGGAAAAATAAATTTGACTTTACTCCTGTTGAAAACTGATAAAAAAATCCATATGAGGCATTTTACAAACGCTCTTTTAACTGGTAACTTTATGCACTACAAATCTATTCCTGTTACTTTTTTATAACAAAGCATACTTTAATAACCCAAACACAGTGGCTGAAAAACCCATAAGTTTTTCTTTCACAAAGTTTATGAATTCCTTCCTGAAATTCCCCTTACCCCTAAAATGCATCTGAAGACATGGAGATGGCTCTGTCCTAGCACTCCTCCCTGGCTGCTGTAAAATTGAACTATTCAAATGTGCTTCAAAAGATGAAGCAAAATGAAAGGGGAGCAAGATTTATCTCAGAGGCACCCACTTCTGATGGCTGAAGTGTTTGAAGTCCAAAGAGCTTCCACTGAGCATGAGCCAAGGAGCTCAGTTGTGTTCTCTGGGCCCCTGTTCCCCAGGCAGATGTGACATCCTTCATGTGAGCGAAGGATTCTTCTCTCATCAGAGCAGAGCTTTGAGGTGAATTGTTGGATGTTTCTAAATTCTCCTTGTTTGCTCACCTGTGGCCAATGACATGAGCATTTTGTAAAGCAGCTTTGAGGTGTTTTGGTCTCTTCACACAAGGGAAGGTCCCTCCACCAGGGGAGCTGCACAACAGGCGGCTACTACACTGTGGGCTCTCTTTCATTCCTGTTTGCTGCACTAAGGACTCCAATCCCCAGTGTCATGGGAAACCTGTGTGCAGAGCATATGGAACTTTCTAGTAAAAGGGTAACATTTGTTAAACTCCACCTGGTGCTTTTCTAATTCCTGCTGCTGGGAGGGAGCAGCGTGCCCTGTGCCTGGGATGTGATGAGGGTGTACGTTCCCTTTGTCACCAGGTAGCATCTCGTTCCATCTCCAGATTGCTACCAAACACAAGCAAGCCTAGAATGTTTGTTGAGTCAGTGATGGTGTTTTGATTTTTCTCTCAGTCAGTACCACCAGGCAATCAGCAATGGAAAGGAAAGAAACAAATACAGGGAAAGCATGTTCTTTAAGCCTGTTTGAAAACATAGGTAATCAGCATTTTCCCTTCAGCTAACGTGAGCTCCAGGTAAGTACAGTTCAGAGTCCTCCCTCAAACAACCCTCTAGGGAGGGGAGGATGGGGAAAAAAGGGCCAAGCAGCTGTGACTTGTACCTGAGAACAACAGAAAGCTCAGCTCAGCACCCTGCCTGCCCTAGCATGTATTGAGAGTGACTCAACCTTGTTGCCACCTCAAATCCTTCATCCATTCTGGCCTGCCCAGTGAGAGCAGCCAGGCAATGCTTCAGGGACCAGGAATGCCCTCTGGCTGTGTGTGCCCAGACAGAACATCCCTTGGTAGCTCAGGGTAGCTCTGCATCCCTCCCCATCGCCTGGGCTCTCACTACAGCACTTGTTGTTTCTGAACAGACCCTACACCCAGGGGTGAAACCTTCACCACTGCCTCAACAAAGAAAGAAAACCTCTTTACTGCTTTTCTTCAGGCTGCTGAAGCTCCAGCATGCCTTGTGGCATTATCTGGGCTGAACTTTGGTGGTAGGTGGCTGATGCTTTTCTTAAGACCCTACACTTTCTACTGTAGGAGAGGTGAAAATACCCACAGCAGTATGGGATCTGGGCAGTGATACAGTACTTAGATAGAAAAACTTTATGAAACAAGTTCCTGAAAATGTTGGAGAGTGAAATAGAAGAAAACAGAAGGCGTGCAGGCTTTTTCCACAGACAATTTGATTCTTAGCTTAGTTCTGCTGCTGCAGAAATCAGGATCATGGTCCCATGGCCTCAGTCTTAGAGTGGAGGGCTTTGTTATAGATATTGAAAACTGGAAAAAACAGAACTTTGCTGTTAGGATGAGTGCGGTGCTTTGGAAGCCAGAGGTGACCATGTGTGCTGCAGAGCAGGTGAGAAGAGATTGTATCCAAACAGATACATTTATCTTTAGAAAATAAGTTAAAAAATTCATTTTGCTTTGGCAAAATGAAAACTTTATCTCTAATGTTTCTGCCAGATTATTCAACTGACTCTTCTTTTAGATATTGTGTGACTCTGGTCCTCCCATTTTCCAGTGCAAACTGGAAGGAGCTCCTAAGCTGCTGTAGCAGTGGTGGAAGCGGGAATGCAGTCAGACTGAAAGAAGGTTTTTCTGTCACTCTCAGATGTACACTTCTGTTACTGAGGTTTCTTATCAGAAAATGCACAATAGCACTCGAGTGTACGAAAACGAGCGCTCCTACCAAATGTCAGCCACTGCTGATAACAGGAGTTCAGTGGCAAAAACAAGATGTTAGAGCTTGTTTATCTTCTGGCTGCATTGTAACCGTCCCTTCTGAAACACAGCCCTCCAGCCAGACAGGCTCTTGCAGCTGCCCTGTAAAACACAAGAGTGTCATGGGTTGGTGTTCCAGGGAAATGTGTGCACCCAGAAGAGCAGGGCAGGTGGCAGTGGCCCACCCAGGAGGAGTCAGAGATAGTGGTGTTGGCTGTTCATCTGTCCAAGCAGAACGTCCTTATCTGGGAGACTCTTCCCTGTCTGTCCCTTCAAAGGACCAGAGGAACATTTTGTGCCCAGTTGCACCATAAGGCAGTTGCTACTTAGAGAATTTTGAAAGCAATTAAAAAAGAAAAAAATCTGTTTTCAAGGCAACCCTCATGCAAAGGCTGGGCTGGAGGGAGCTGGGCTGTTTGCCCTTGCACGGCCAGAGGTGGGAAAAGCACCATAAATGGGAACATCTGCACGTTGCATCCAGTAATGGACTCAAGTACTTGCAGGTGATAGAAGCAGCTGTTTAAAGCATTTTAGCATTAAAATCCAACTTCCCTTCTGCCTGATGCGGAAAGCTGGGTGCTGTGAAGAGCCAGTTTTGCCTCTGCAGACACCAAGAGCTGACCTAACCTTGATGGACGCAACAGTTTCCATGTGTGCTCCTGGGTGAATGCCACACAGACACGTCAAGCACTGTCTGTGACACAGTCACAAAAGTCTTTCTTCACAAAGTGCAGTTTGGAATTGCATTGGATTTATCATCCTACCTGTGAGCATTTGTTTGCAAATCATTTTACGGAGTCAGTGCTTTGGTTTGCAGGAGAGCAGAGCAGTGAGTCACAGCACAAGCTGACACTGGCAAAACCTCTCCATGCAGATGAGCTACACCCAGGAAATATGTTGTTGTGCTGGCAGGGAGTGTGGAGGGCTGTGTGGGACAGGTCACAGCTGGGCAGAGCTGGAGGTACTTCCCAAGTGTCATCTCCAGTGCAGGGAGGCAACACCAGCATCCCTTCCCCTTGTCCCTCATTTTTAGGGAATAAACATGTGCTGCTCCATCCTCAGGAGGAACTGGTGTGCCTCCAGGTGAAGTTCCAGAGCGGAGCACTGCTGGCTCCCCAGGTGAGGTGCTGGGTCAGTGTCCCTGGAGCAGTGTGGGGGTGCAGCAATGATGAGCAGTGTCCCTGGCACTGCCTTATCCTTGGGGTTCCATTGTCATGTGCCTGTGGGCAACAGAAAGTGTGGCTGGTGCTCTGCTCCCTCATGTTCATTTTGCAGGTTGCCTCACAGTGCTCTTAATGTAAGGCTCATAATGCTGTTTAAAAACCACTTTTCAAGGAAACAAATGTGCTTTCTGTGAACTGACTGCACGTGTTTATGTAGCAGATAGATTAATATGAGGGGGATCTTTTCACCACCCAGTGAATTACAATACTAAGATAAGTGATGTTATCTTTTAAGGCAAATGTTTTTGTGTACTAATACCTTATCAGACATTATACCAGCAGAAAAAAGTTCCTTTTCTGAGGCTGATAATACAAAGCTTTATGCATGTGCCTGTCTTGAGTGTTGCTTAAGAACAGTGAAACAATGAAGGCATTTGAAGACTATTAGCACAAAATGAGCTCAGCCATTGATTTTATTTCACTTAGTGTTTTAAAGCAGGTTGTATGCTTGCTTCCCACAGTGCATATTTGATGCCCGTGACGCAAGAACAAGTGGTTTGGTTTGAATCCTGAGGAAATAAATGCACTCAGGATCCCATTCTGAGGCAGTTGTGATGCTCTCCCTGAGTGATCAGGCTGGGTTGGGTGAGGGCGGGTTCCTAATGCCAACTGAAACAGCATTTCAGCTTCATCAGTGAGCAAAATCCCACACTTGTCACTCAGAGAAGCAGCCTGAAAAATGTGGGATATCTTCTCTTAGATCAGCTTTAGCAACCCCCTCTTGCAAGTGGAACTTGCACTCTGGAAGAGTGTTGGAGATTCATGGTCAGAGGGGGTACCACAGCATTAAATATGAATCTACTGCATTTTAATGGTGAAAACAAGCAAGTAATAGTAGAGTTGTGCAAGTATCAGCTAGTTTAGGCTATGCTTATGTTGACATTTTTATGAAACACTTTAGAGGTATTTTTCTATGAGTACCCATAATGGTTTTTGTACGTGTGAATTAATCATATGGGTTAGTACCATTATCACAAATTACTTGTGGAAATCTGTAGTAAGAAAACTGAACAGAATATGGGCAGGCAATATTGCTAATAGCATTTAAATTTATGTGGCAAATTTACTAACATGATGTTGAAAAAATATACAGTATCTAATTAGAGAAAAAAATCCTTCACTTCACAAGCATTTTATTTTATGCAGCAAGGACTGTCATTCCTCCTGTGAAGTTTATGTTGGTTGAAAGCATAAATTTTGCTGATATATATACAGGTTTCTGTTCCCAGTGGTGAACACTGTTACATTTAGAAAATTGACAAAATCAATGGCAGTAAACCAAAGATCAATTTAACTTTCACATTTAGCTACTTGTTTTAGAGTTTCTCTGAAATTTACAGTCACTAGCATGTTTTATGTTTAGAAGAAATAGATGAATACAGCTGCTGCACATTTGTAGCAATTATTTCCTAAATCTGTGAACTGAAAATACATAAATGCACATATAAAATTGCACATATAAATTTACACATATGATCCAATAGACATAACACCACTCCTCTGCCATATAATTCTTTGCAGGTTTTTTCCTTATCTGCTGAAAGCATTAGGGAATGGCCACTAATAAGTGTTATAAAAGTAATGAATAGTAATTGTTTTAGATACTCAAGCTTTCGAAGCTGTTAATTTACTCTCCCATTCTGCAATAGTTGTCACTCTAAAATCAGGTCACTATAGAGGTAAGAATCTATAAATATAGTGCCTGTGTCATATCCCATCATCTCCAAAAGGATCATGCTCTCTGTCTGTTTAAGAGGTTTACATATTCCTTATAATACATGTATGATAAATTAAGCTCTCTTTTCTGGGCCCCTTTAAATGGAAGAAATTGGAAACACAATAATGATATAATTAATTACGGTCTTATACGTGCAGAAAAATTACACCTTTTTCGATTAGTGTGAAATATAAGTGTCAAATCAGTAATAAAATCCTGATCAATAAAACAATAATAACGATGTTGTTAAAAGCGGACCTAGAAAGGTGTTCATGGCAACGTGTTTTAGGGGTTAGAAACCCTTTTAAAATAAACGGATTTCATCTTTACACTGTGTCATCTAAATCATTACAATGTTTGTGTATACAATTATCATCAGACGATAAATTGCAGCTATTGAATGGATTAAGTTTGAACTGTTTGACCTCATAAATCTGGGTTTGTCATAGCTTCAGCAAATGCTTGTGTAACAATCAGTTGATTACATGGCAGAGCAGATGTATGTATGTTAACTGGAAAATATGAAAGGATCAGGGTAATTCAAAGTTCATTGGAAGAAGTTTATAAATGTCTGACAATATCATGTTAACACGTTCTCCGTATACCTTTCTAGTTGTTTGGTTTTTTTTTTCTATTCTATTTTTTTCTCCTATTTTACTGTGGAATTTATGGTTAGTAGGAAAAAAAAATCATAAAACTAAAACTAAAATCTTGAAATATTTGGAAGAGAATTTAATGGAGCAGTGAAGTATTTTGGCAGGATCTAGTGAGACACATTCTAAAAACATCATTAAAAATGGACCAAATAGCAATCATGAGTAAATAGCATTTTGGAAAAAAGCAGACACACATATTTGAAGTG
>VZUA01096253.1:5801-19912 GCA_013401035.1 Horornis vulcanius | reverse complement strand
AAAAGTCTTGGGAGAGCAGAAGTTTTAGAGACACATGGAATTTATGCTGAGTCCATAAACGATTGGTCCAAGACTATTTATATCCCTTGGAATATCCTAAATATGAACATGGATTTTAAATCTAGCTTTCTACCCTGACAAGGGTGTGTATTTGAGAGAGTCAACAGTTTTTCATTCTGAGAAAACAACAACCAATATCCTGGCTTTCAGAATGGATATACAGCCAAGCCTTGTGAATGCAACACAGCTAATTTGCAGTGTCCTGCTGGGAGCCTGGTGACACTGTAACCCGAACCTTTGATGTGACCAAAACTGGTCTCAGGCAGGGGGCACTTCTTTTGAAGCAAACACACAAAAAGCAGTAACAAAACCAAACTCAACCCCAAGCCAAAAGCAACTAGAAATATTGGATAAGGGGAAGGCAAAAATAAAATGGTGACTACTTCTGATCTGGTTTGAAACAAGAGCTTTTTCTAGATCCTTATCTATATTCTACCTCTCTTTTCACTACAGCTTGTCAGATGAATTTTGAAATGCAAGTAAAAAATTGGTAGTTTAAAAAAATTGGTCCCATTAAACTATTTTAGAGGGTTATAAGGGTTATAATCTAGTCAAAAAAATATGTGCTAAATCTAGCTTGCTTTTACTAGCTAAAGGGATTTTTGAAGAGTGATATGCTGTAGCAAACTGTACATGCACATGCCTTGAAACTGGTATCAGCTGAAGAGTTAATCCTTATAGAAAATGTGCATAACATCGACTAGAGCTCATGTGATTTTCTGTTTTCCTGTTGAATAAAGTATCTGGGAACAATGAATGCAATATGTTGCTGCTACTAATGCTGTAGCCTGTCCCTTTGTTTAATTACTGCAATTAATCTTAATCTGTCTTTGTTTGGCAACAGCTAGGTTAGGAAGAACCAGCTGAACGCTTTTCAAAGAGACTGCTGTTTTGATCACTAAGCTCACAGTCTTTTCTTTGGCAGGTGAAAATATTCAGCATTTTATCGCAATCCGAGTATATGCTGTATGGTTCTCCAAAATACAATTGTGTATTACTAAGAGAGTGGGAAAAATATTTGCTACAAAGGGATTTCTTTTGTGTACACAGTAGAAAAATGAAATTCAGTGTGTCGAGAACATTTTGCCCTGTTCTGTCTATAAAAATGACACAGCTGTGTTTCACATTGTATGAACCACTCACATAAGCATTTAATTCACTCATTGTAAATTGAGCTACATAAAGATGATGTAATAATTAGGTCTGAAACAGATGGAAGTCCTATTTTAGATAATACACTCACTAAAATAGCATTTGCTGGCTTCCTTCAATTCTATACATTTTAGCCTGGAAAGCTGTACTTCTGATCAGATGACAGTTGCTGAAAATAATAGAATAAGCAAGGTTTGCAGAAAATTTTCTGAGACAGAAGATTTAAATTTTTTTCAGTACTACATTGTTTTAGGCATTGCTGTATATACATGGAATACCATGTATGATTTCTTGGTTGTGATTCTAGGAAAACACAATGAAGGAGTAGCAATCTCATGTAAACAAGCTTAATTTTTTTCACAGAGTGTCAGTGAGTATAAATTTACCCCATACAGGCTGAAGAACTATGAAGTCCTATGGTCTTGGCTGGGCAAAGATCAGCCCCGTGGTCTTCACCTACCTTTGGTTATGTGAAAAGTAAGACTGTGCACACACAGGGAGGTTGGAACACACTGGCCAGATAGTCACACATGCAAAGGTAAATTCTCTATTTCAGATGGGCCTCCAGCATCCCTGTAAGAACAAAAGATTCTTTTGCTGTGTTTCTAGTGTCCATTCTTGCAAGAACCCAATTAAGCAAAGTTTCTGCTGTTTTCAGCTCCTCCGGATGTGAACGAGAGGCGGTATCCTGTCTGCCACAGCAGAACTTACCTGGGAGAAAAGTGGAACCTAAAGCAGGACTGTGCAGAGCAGGCATTGCCTCCTGAGTGACCAGGTAAACTCAGCTTCTGCAGGTTTCAGTGACAGCCTTAATAAGAAAATAGTGGATGTGTGACAAAGGCATCAGGTATTGTAAATGCTGCAGAATAAAAATTGGTCATAGTACATTTGTGTTTGTATTTGCCATTTCCATGTGCTAAACTCTAGGGATATAGGGACATGCCAACGTTTGTGACAGCATTTTATGGCAGTGGGTAGTGTGCTCAGATCCCAGGATCTGGATGATTTTCTTTTCAGAGTGAACATATGCCTGACCTCTGTTCCAAAATATTTTAAATAGAAAGAAACCACCTGGATATTCTGACCTTTTTCCTCAGCATGGGAAAGGCATAGACCTGTTACACCAGGTCCAGAAGAGGGTCACAAAGATTACCAAGTGGCTGGAGCACCTCTCCTCTGAAGACAGTGAGAGAGTTGGAGTTGTTAAGCCTAGAGAAGGGGAAGCCCCAGGGAGACATGGTACCTTCCAGTACCTAAAGGCGGCTTGCAGAAAAGATGAGTGAAAAACTTTTTAGCTGGGCCTGTTGTGATAGGACAGGGGGCAATGGTTTGAAACTCAAGGAGGATTGATTTAGACTAGCTATAAGTAACAAGTGTTTTACAATGAGGGTGGTAAAACACTGGAAGATGTTGCTCAGACATGTGGTGGATTCCCCATCTGTGGAAAAATTCATGTCAGGTTGGATGGGGCTCAGAGCAACCCTGATTGGTTGAAGATGTCCCTGTACACTGCAGAGGCTTTGTATGAGATGACCTTAAAAGTTACTTCCAAATTAAACTATTCTATGATGTTAGCTCTGTCCTACTGATGGCCAGTTGAGTTCTCACACAGTTCTGCTTGCTGTTGAGGTGACATTTTAATATTTACACATTGTGCTGCTTGCAACCACGATAACACAAGCCAAGATTTGAGGAAAAACTGGAAGGGTTGCATGGATTTGTTTGGAAAATATATCAGTGTCTGTAAAATCAATGTGCTGAGGTTTTATGTTGATGCTGTTTTGGTGTTGGTTGGTTCAGGCAGGTAAGGCTGAAGAAATCCCTCTTTGGACCTGTAATCCCAGTCCTTTAACAAAGGGCTCTCTGCTCCAGGGAGCGCAGTCCTGTTTCAGACCATTGCTCAGACCCAGTATGAATGAGAGCAGATTAAAGAAACAGTTAGCATTAATACCCCTCAATTTAATCAGCACAGAGTCACCCAGCTGTGTCTGGGCAGCCATCACTGGCTCCCTGGAGGCCCAGGCCAGTGCTAGGAGTACACGTGCTTCTGTTTTGCCAAACAAAGTTCAGTCTGTGCTTGCAAGATGTCCTCCACAGGGATGCAAGTCTAAATCACATAGATGCATAGAAAATGATTCCATGAGCAATTAGTTCAAATATAAGGATTTTAAAAGCAAGACACGGGGGTTTTGTTCACTTGAGGAAACATTCGGTATTTATTTATTATTATGGACATACACCAGCAGATTATAATTACTATTTTCCTATTACTCTGGCAATTGAAAACACTACACAGAAAACCTGTCTTTGGCCCAAAGAGCTTACAAGCCAAGCATAAGGCAAGAGATTGCAGATAAAAGTGACGGAAGTGTCACAAGTTGTTTCAGAAGTGAAATTAATAAAAAGATGCCCTATTTTAATTTTGTTGTTAAAAAATAAAAAAGGAAATAAATCTCAGGACTGAACATGGTATTGCATCTGACCCCAAAAGTGAGCTTGTTATAAGTGCCTGAAAAAATGGAAAGGAAATGAGGAGCTGGATTTTTCACAGAGCTGTTAAAAATTCCAGCATTGGTATCCCTCTTATCCAGTGACTCACAAATAGGCATCTTCTGTCGAGAGTGTTGTCTCCCAGGAGGAGAAGAGAACAAACACACTGTGAAGCTTTGTACTAAGTTTGGGACAAGGGTGTTATTCATAAGAGGGGCTGAAATCAGACATCCAGGTCATGCCAAAGAAGTTTTCACACATCCTATGTACTAGTCCATAGCACTTCTGCTATATTTGTGATGCATGCTCTTTAGAAAAAAACATTTTGTGTAAGCTTCAAAAAACAGTTTTCTTTACTGCTGCCCTTTATCTTCACCTGTCAGTCATGCTACTAACTGCAGGCAGAGGCTTGTTTAGCATACTGCAGAGATGGGTCCCTTTGTTCAGTTTACAGATTCTTCACCAAGGACTTGTTTGTTATTTGGCATTATTAGGCAGCTGATTTTGCAGGAGCACATTTGAGCCATGGATTGTTTGCCAGCAGTTTGTAATAAGCCAAGAATGAGCAACAACATATAATCAAATCCATTATGACTACATTAAGATTACAGTAGAGAAAGGAAATTGAACAAACAAAAGTATTGCAAAAGTACAGCTAAGAACAATGAAGATATCTGAGCAATGTTGTAAACACTTATTACTACTTACATAAGGTCCACATGTCTGTGTACTCTCAAGCCTGAGACTGAACAGACTTTCCTTTTAAGGCTGTGCTCAGATAAGGTCAACCTCTGTTTATATGGAATCATATCAAATACAATTTTTTTCTCGGCAGCTCTCTTAGAAAAACTGAAACCATTCTTTAAGTGGCCAAACTCTCCCTTCAGTCCTGAAAATTTTTATTATTGAAGAAATAAGAGAAATGCAGGTAAGATGATAAAATTCCAGAGGAATATAACAACCTTAGGGAAAATAAATATTTAGCACAGACAAATTTAAAATTTAAAAGAAAATAGTAAATACAATACGTAACGGAGAACCGGTATTTAAGATGCATTAACACAGACACATTTGTCAATGCAGAAAACAGGTAATAAAGTAGGTGTAGCATCAGTTCAGGCCTGAATGGTCACCTTCTTGATGTGGGGAAGGAACGGAAGGCAGAAAAAGTAAATACAGGCCAGTAGCAGAGAGGAGGTAGAGCACCAGACTCTACAGAAGGCGAATGGGAATAGTTTTGTAAGTCAAATGTGTTTTCCAGTTCTCCCTTATATGACATTTGCTGTGGGAGAGGCGTTGGAGGTGGCTGACAACAGCAGCCGCCTGCCCTGCACACAGCACACGCTGCTGGCCGGCCCACACACTGCCAGCAGCTCTGACTTGCCACAGCACAAACTGGGGGGCACTTGCAGCAATATGCAAGGTCCAACCAGCCAGAGAGGCATCCTGGTTACAGAGAAGCACGGTTTTTAAGGGAATGGCCTCATGCAGTAACTGTTGTTGCATGACAGACCAAAAGTCTGTCTTTCCCTGCCAGCATCTTCTGCTGAAAATTTTAATAGCAGACTTTGGATTATTTGGCCATTAAGTGGATTGAGACTTAGCTCAATCAGCTACTCTGCCATTAAGATCAGTGGCTTTCCTGGGATTGAATTTAGCTAGAAAATAATTATTCACTGTGTTCTCAGAAGGAAGGATTGTGTTTCAGTATTTTGGTAGAGAAGACTGCTGAGGCATAACGAGAACACAGAGAAAGAAAATATATAGCATGCTGTGCAAATGATATGGTCCTCCTTTCTTCTCTGCATAATTCAGTCCTTGCCAGATTTTAGCAGACAGGCTGCACTCAGTTTGCCTTTCAGAAGTTGATGACTGGAAATGCCAACTCTCCCCTATTTCCCTGCAATAGGGGAAACATGCACCTCCAAACACAGCAAATTATTCCCTCAGAAGGGAGACTGAGAAGCTAGAAATCATTACTTTTCCCTCAGGTTTCCCCTCTCATAATTTTGTCATTTAAGCTTAGCATTGTAGCATTAAAACAGGAACTAGCTGCAGAAAGTACAGGTAAATTAAGCTTATTGAGACTGAAGAGATGATCTCTTTTGGTCAGTACATTTACACTGAAGTAAAACTGGTAGGAAGCAGTCATGGACTTGTCCCACTAATACAGATCTGGTTGTATCGGGTTGGGGGGGGAGGAAGAACAGAAATATTCATTTCTATCCTCTCTCTGCAGGGCTTTCTGCTCTCATGTAACTAGGCAGTAAAAATTAGTTGGAGAAGAATTTTTATTCTTAGGCACAACCCTCTTGATTACAGCCAGCATTATCACTGTCTTCTGGGAATTAGGTCAGTGCCTTTGAAAATTAAACCATGGGGAGGGTTGCTGGTTTTCCAGCAGTTCAAGATCTGAAATGCCTTTCAGGCTTCACAGAAAGAAAACCATGGAGCTTTTCTTCAAACTCAGAGAATGGCACTGTTGTGACCTTTTTTCAGTATAAACCCTGAGAAGATCAGCTAAGAGCACAGAGCTGAGTTGCCTTGGAGAGAGGCTCTGTTGGTAAACTCTGCAAAGGGAAGGGAAAGCAATCAGCAGTCTCATGGGTCAGCAGTTGGCCCCAAAGGGAAGTGGTGGATTTTGGCTCTCTGCTACCCAAAGTCCTGCTTGGCCACACAAAATCTGTAGCGGGCACAAGCCCAGCACAGCAGCATAGCACCTCTCCAGTGTATACCTGAGCCATATTTTAAGTATGGGCCTGAGCTCTATTCACCCATTAAAAAATATCTGGGCGCAAGTCCTCTGTGCAGAGCAGAGATGCAGGGACTGGGTGAGCAAAACCCAGGACTGTGCCATCTCCTGCCTCAGTGTGATCAGGACATGAGCAGCAGCCAAAGCTGTCATCACTTATCCCACGCCTGTGGGAAGCACTGGGTATCTGGTGTCTGGTAGGGTGCCTAGAGAGACCCAGCTATACCTGCTGCAGAAGCACAGAGACAAGCTAAAGGCATATAGCCTGCACTGCTGTGCTCTGTGACTCCTTTACTATGTATTCAGATAATATTTGTGTCTTGATGGTCTATAAATTGGATTAAAAGCAGATAGGTGAAGACTGCTGTATAGGATCAGACTGCTGAGGTGTCTGTGCCAGTATCCTGCTCTGGGATCAGGTGCTCTGAGCAAAAGGCTCACAAGATTCAGTAAAGGACATGTAAATGAATAAACTCCTCCCTGGTCCTCTGTCAGAGACTATTCAGATTCAGCTTGGCTGTGTTTAGAGGCATTCAGAATTCTTTCTTTTTTTCAAGGGGAGAAGACTTTTCATATAACATTAAAAGAGCAACTAGTCAGTGAAGCATTTTTATGATGAAAAATGGTTTGTACTTAGGTATGTTGCAGTTTTTTTTCTGAATACAAAAATACAGCATTCTCTTACACGTATTTACTTTGACATAAGCATATACGCATACCAAATATTTGCTCAGTTTCCCCATAATTTATTATGAAGATCTCTAAGTATCCCTTTCCTAGTGTGCCCTCTCTTCCCCTCTCTCATAACACTTCAATAAAAATCTGAAATCCACAGAAATATAATAATGCTGTACAAATATCTGAAATGTGAAAAGAAATGAGAGAAAAACAGGTTCCCTTACACAAAACTGTGAGGGATAAAACGAAGGCTCATCAGCTCTGTGTAAAGAAGCAGAGATTCAGGTCAGGTATAAACCTTCTCCAGTGCTAAAGCAGATCAGGTTGTGGAATTAACCATCTGAAAAGATCACTGAGTCACATCAAAGGAGGGATTGTGGAGCTGGAGGCTGTGGAAATTGCGTTGGCATTAGGATGCAGCAACAGAGCTCCAGTAAGGCTGGCTCAGTTGCTTGACCCTGCCACCTCCACCTGGGGGTCAGTTTTTATTTCATGCACAATTAAATGTGACTTTTGCCTTATCTGCATGTAACAAGCTTGTTGTGCAGCTCCTGGTGTCCCTCAAGTGAAGTCTCAGGCTATGGCTAAGCTTATCCAGCCTCTAACAGATGGGGAGAGAGATGACTTTGCCCCAGTGCCCTGGGCTTTGCAATTTCTTGGAGACGTGGAGGGCCAGAAGAGCTCCCTTGTGGGCAGGGCTGGCAGCAGTGGAGGGAGGAGTAACAGCTCTGGCCCGCACCTGCAGCAGGTGAGGCAGGAGACCAGCAGTGTCAGCCAGAGCTGTGCTGTTTGTGTTGACCACCAGCTAATGAGCTGGACAGAGCAAATAGCAGAGACATGTGGAAAACAGCTGGCTTGGCATGGCTGTGAGCATATCGAGCACAAACACTGATGTATCACTGCCATTTCCAGATTGACCAGTTCACCAGGTGCCAGCAGCCAGTGCCAGTGGGAGGAGGATTTTTGCTCCATCATCAGCAGCCAGACCTGCACTGGGCTGGGGACAGGAAACCTCTTTGTGTGCAAGCAGACAGTACCAAGGACTGTATGTGTTTATGTGCTGTGTATTATAACCTGTGCTCCTCTTACTGTAATTTCCTTCAATTTTTATTTCTGCTATGGCTTTCTCATTTCCATGACGGTACCATATTCCCAGTGACACTGGCAGGGGTCAAGGAAAAAATGGTCCCTGGTCACGGTAATGGTATACAGTCATCCTAACTGAGCTGTGGTGTGATGTCTTCTACTTGCCTGGCATTTTTTCAAGCAAACACTGACTTCACAGAATCACAGAATCACAGAATCACAGAGTGGGTCATGTTGGAAAGGACCGAAGTGGGGTCATTTGGTCCAACCTCCCTGCTCAGGTAAAGTTGTCCTAGAGTAGATGGCAAAGGATTGTGTCCAGATGGTTCTTGTGTATCTCGGGTGAGAGAGACACCCCAACTTTTCTGGTCAACCTCCCTGAAGCTTCATGGCCCCCTCCAGTATTGGATCAGGGTGCCCTTGAGTATCAGTGACAGGCAGACTGTGTTACACCTAGCAGCTCTATACAGCGGTTTGGAAGCAGTTTGGAATTGAAAAACCCCAACCCATGCTGAGTTTATCTGTCACAGGGATGCACAAGGGCAGTAATGGCTCCTTCTGGGACCCAAACTGGGAAGAATACTCTAATGGGTTATAGCTAGGCACTGGACACGCTGCAATGAGAGAGCTGTGTCTGGGTGCAGTCAGCATCACTCCAACACAAGCTGAAACTTGGTACTTCATCCTGGCTGCTCTCAGTGACGCTGTCCCTTCCCCAGTGTAAGGCAGCACAGCTGGTGCCCATCCTAAGCAGGCTTTGAAAGCACAGGAAGGAAAAGGAGGTGTTTGCAAGCCCCCCACCGCAGGATTTCTGGCCCTTGTGCCTTGCAGCAGGATAATTGCAACATCTTTACCTCTCTCTAGTATGTGCCTGAGTTATTCCTCTGGTCTCTGCTGTGTATGGATAATGAAATCTTCACTTATTTACATGAATTGCAGAGAAAGCCTTGTACTATTGTCAGCTGGTCACCAGCAAAATGTAACTGAAGTTACATAAGATGAATGATATAAAAGAAATTGTTAATTACTAAGGCACAAGAGAAGGTACTACTTAAAACTTTCAAGTAACGGAACTGTTTTTAGACTGGTGGGAATGCTGTTAAATTTTTCCAAACTAATGTCCCAAGGACTATGAATACTTAAAAGAAAGGTCTTAAAGACCTCCTCTCTTTTTCAAATCCATTAAGTATTTTACTATAGAGGTGAACTGAAAGACAAGCCTTGCAGGTTGGGTACATCTGAAATGGAGGTTTGTAGCAAAGGTAGTGGGTTCCTAATCCGTGTGTCAGCTTGCTTCAGGCTTGCTTTTGAGAGAGCCACCAATGTGTATACAGTCAACAAGGAGGGCGTAGAAGGCTGTAATCTGTGCTTTACAGTAATTAAGTGTTCTGTGCATTGCCAGGTGCTATCCTTCTGCTCAGGGATCTGTTGGTATTGCTGTAGCTGGTCTCCCAGGCTGGACACTCAGCAGCTTTAATCCTGGAGAGATATCCGTGTTTGGCTTGCATTGCATTTGCATGAACAATTGTCATCGTATCAGAAGAAGATAAATTGCTAGTTAGAAAATTATTTGAAAGGAGTTTCAAAATAGTTTTCTGAGAAGAAGGCTGTGCTAAAAACTAATACCCATTTATATATATGCATAGTGTGAGGAGTATCACATAAGAGAAGTAGGATATAATGCAGTTAAGTGTGTGATACTTCTCTGCACCTCTACATGCCACTGTGGGAATTAAGTTACTTTCCCCTTTCCTCCTTTCCTAAACTCCTTTCTGTTCTGGCAGGAGAGAGTCTGGAAGGCAGCTGCCTGCCACTACTGAATGAATTGCACAATAACCATTGCCTACATCCCACTGGTCTGCAGAGACTTTCTATTTTCATATTTTCAGTTTTCCACTCCTATAAAGAAACACTTTAAAGCCCAAAGACAGTTGACTTGCCACAGACAATTACTACCTCCCTTGGACATAGCTGCATGACTTTCCTATTTATTCTACCTTGCCTAAGGGGAGTATCTCTTACTACTGAAGGGCAGGCGTGAGTCTGTCATTAATATCATTTACTAGAATAATGTGCTGTTCTCCTGCTAAAGAAAACCCAAAATCACACAATCTTCTGGAAAACAAAAAGAATATTTAATGTATTTATAGATCTCTCATCATTACTATTTATAAGCTGTTGCCTTCTGTTCAGACTCAAAAAAAAAAAATCACAATGTGCACAAACACTCAAGTGAAACAAGCATTCAGTACCTTGCATGCTTCTTTGGTTAAAAGGTTGTTTTTAAAAGCTGAAACAATGATATGTTCTGTGTGTGAATATGGAGCAGAACAGTACATCATAATTTCAACTGAGATTCCAATCAAGAACCCCCAGTCAGTGTATTACCTGAACAGAATATCTCATTATGCTTGAAAACACTTCCAGCACTGTAACTACAGATCTGTGCCTGCCAAGTTTTTCTGCATTTGAGGAGTAATTAAATTATTCCCACCTTCCTGGAGATAGATTTGCAAGTCAGATAAATTACAGGGACATGCAGGTAATTAGACAGCTAAATGCTGTCATTTACAATGGTATTTATTTAACCTACAATCTTCTACTTACAGCTGATTGGACATTAAGAAGGGGATGCAGATTCACAGGCTGTTTAAAAGCATTGGGTCCATGGTGCCTGAGTAGGTCTAAATTGGTGTAACAACTTTCCATTATATTTCCTTTATATTTCTTGCTGTCATGCTTTGCATCAGCTCCTTGCATGTCTCCCATTCTCATTAAGCAATGACTGAATCACTTTCCCTATTCCCTGCTATGTGGTTTTTCTGTCTCCCATTCTCTAGCCAAACACTCTTCTTTTTTTCCTCCCCATGATTTGAAAAATGTCTCATCCCATGTTGTTCTTCACCAGAAGGTGAGTTTGATTAGGAAGCCACAGATCACAAAGCTTGGATAGTTCACATACAAATACATTTGCACTAAAGGTTAGACACTTGCATCATCCACTTCTCTAGCCTGGGGTGCCAGATAGCTAATGTGTGCAGTAGCTAAATAGCAACTTGTTGTTTTTTTAAAGGTTACATTGCTTTTAGCTTATCTGCATTATGCTGGGCATGGTGTTACTGGCATTTCATGACATCAGAGTTACCTTTATTCTGAAACAATACAGAAATACCCAGAAGCTACAACATGATATAAGCCCTTTATGATGGTTATGCTTAAGGTAGCCTTACAGAAAAATGCAGATTTAACTTCTGTCAGAAAATAAACTTCTCTGAGAGCTGTGGTATAAAAGTGAGCTCTCTCCTCATTCCCTTCTACATCCTAGCAGTCATTTAGTTCAGTCTGAAAAACTATATGAGATAATCATAAGATTTTTATGTCATATTTTATTCAATCCTTTTTATTGAACTGAAAGAAAACAATACAGAAAGTAGAGCACTTCATCAGCTGTANGCAACATGCCCCCTCACCCCCACTCTCACTCCCTGAAACACCAAATTAATAAAAGGGAAAGAGCCAGAGGGTAGGTAAGCATGTGTGTCTTTTCTATGTCTGTGGAAAAAAAAGTTGTTCTTTTGACTTAAAATAATATCTGGTTCAGAAAAAATTTTGGATGTTGCAAAAATTACCAACAGACTGATTCAAGCCAGCACTTTGAACCACATCTTGAAGGCAGCTGAAGGCCTGGTAAATCTAATGAGTTGAACATTTCTCTGCTTCTGAACTAAGCTGCTTTTATCCATGTGGCAGTGACAGCTTCAGATTACACAAGTGGGACTTTGCAATCTGTAGGGTTCAGGAAAGGTTTGCTCTACCAGGGCTTTCAGCCCATCCTTTCTGCTTCAAAGATTATGGTTCATTTGAGAACCAAGGAGATCTGTGGAGATGAAGCAGAGAAATTTGGCATTAATGTGTCACTACACATGAGAGAACAGTTGTTTGACTCTGTACAAAATCCCAGTGCAGATGAGGAGAGCACTTCCTCCTCTGGAATTCACCAATGTTTTTGGAAAGAAAAATACAGCGAAGGACACTACTGAACAAGAGCAAACATGTAGTAGTCAAATAAACCACAATTTTGATTGAGATGGCAGAAGGAGTGAGGTACTAACACAGGTTTTTAAATTCAAAATGGATTTAAAAATAAACATTTTCCTAGCATCAGGATTTGAAAGTGAGGCTGAGAAAGAGCATCTAAAATTACATGAAGATGAGACTACAAGAAGATTTGCTCATTATTAGAGTTAGGTCAGGTAGCTGGACCTGGAAGGAAATGATAGGAAATGCTGACTGGTGCAGAAGTAGAGATTCTCCTGTGGGGGTCCTGTTGGCCATCAAGCTGAAACCGAGTCCCTGTTGTGCTGCTGCAGCCACAAAGACAAATCAGATCCTGGGCTCCATCCTCAGGGGCATCATGAGCAGAGACAGAGACATGATCATCCCACTCCATTCAGTGAAGGAGAGCATGCCAATATCCAAGGAAGGTTTATTTTGCTGTAAAGTTGGGGAAAGGAATTATAAAGAAACATTCAGTCATAGCTGAAAATAGACAAGAGAGAAGTTTAGGTTAGACATCAAGGGAAGTACCAAGGCTGTTGTATGACACTGGCTTGTGTAATAGTTTCTTACAAAATGTGGAAACAGAAAATGTGGAAAATGTTGCAAAGAAATCTAAGGGAAGAAAACCTTGAGAGTTGATACCACTAAATATATCTGCCTGGTTTTTCCTGTTTCAGTACAGAAAGAAAAGACATGAGTGGTTCCTCCCATACCTTAACCTTTTGTCTGGTATAAACACGGCAAGAGGGATGCTGCCATCCTGCTGTACTGTGTGCCAGATTAACCAGGGACAAGCTTAAATCCATGAAGTTCTCACTTTAATGTCACTGGGAAGGTTTTTCCACTGGTGCTAGGAAACAGCTTGCTTTGCATTTCAACCCCATTTGTGAAGCTGTTGCTTGGATGTTTAATAAAAATATGACACCTTATTTAAAAAAAAAAAAAAAAGTCTTTGTTTTGTATTTATAATATTTTATATTGTCAGAATAGCACAAGGAATATATTGCCAGAAAGGAGAAGAAAAGAGCCTATGAACCCTCAAGGTGTATCATATTATCTCTTTTGGTAAATATACAGNTGTTTGTTGAGTGAGCGGGCAGGCTGTGATAAGGGGCACTTAATTTGACATTGCATGTATTTATGACCTACAAAACTCGATATAGACCAAAAAAGAGTGGGCAGGGGATGGAAACTGAGAGCTGGCTTAGCAGCTGAATATAGACCTAAGAGCCAAGAAATCCTCTGTACTAATTGTACTGCCACTACTGATTTATAGAGTGTCCTTGGGCACTGTTAAAACTTAGCAAGTGTTTTGAGGTGAAAGAGAGCTATGTGTTTCTATTAAGATGGCATAATGAGGCTTTAATTAGGGAAAAATTGGCTACTTCTCTGCTGAGATGGAATAACTATTGTAGATGTGAATATATAAATACTCTACTGAAGCTGAAAAGGAAGCTATTGGTTCCTCTGACATGAAATCTTGAGAATGGGCCATAGAACAGTTTCACCATTACTATAGAGATTGTATGTAATTTTGTATGTGCCTGTGTCGCCATCAAATAATACACTTTAAATAATTTTAATTTATATTAATTCTGATTGAAAAGGTTGTTTTCTTTCCAGTGCAATTCATATCAGCCAATATGTACTCAAGATGGGTGGAAACTTGCCCATATTTCCTTCCCACAGGAGCATTAAGCCAACTTTGAGATTTTATACATTTTTAATTAAATCACTATGATCTTTGCAGGCCAGTGTTCGCTCTGACAGTATTTTTAAGCTTGAAATTCAAAGGTAGATTATTTTAACAAATGTGCACAAAGATTAAAAATTG
>VZUA01096240.1:7357-18264 GCA_013401035.1 Horornis vulcanius | reverse complement strand
GGGAGGGAGTGGATGCAGGCAGGGGAGCGTGAAGAACCAGGCAGGATGGGGCTGTGCTGTGGCAGCACGATGGGGGCTCCACTCTGTCCCTGCAAGGGGAATCTCTGTTGGATTCTGGCCAATGGTTGCTTTATTAATGTGCGATAGAGTATTAATATTGGTTTATTTTCTCTATTGCCAGAACACAACTTGTTCATGTGACTCTCAGCTCAGAGAGGCATGGGAAGAAAAGGTGGAGGTGTTCAGAGGGAGATTGGTTTGCCCGTGCATCCTGCAGAAAATGCAGAGTCTCTCTTAAATATGTCCCTGCTTGGTTTGTTTCTTCACACTCTAAACTTGGATTCAGCAAAAATAAAACCTGCTGCTTGACAGCTCTTTAAAGAGTGATGGAAGGAGAAGATGGGTGAGGGAACCTCTTTTTAAAAAGGTAAAGATCTGTTCTGTTTTTACTAGAAGTGTTACGGCATCCTCGCTGAGAGCTGAGAGTAAACTCATTGAGTGAAACATTCCAGGTGGGATGTGGGCACAATTTGTCCTGATTTGCTGTTGTCTCTGCAGTCACTTTTCTGCAGGACAGTGATTTGCCTGGGTGATTACAGCTCCCACACTCTGACCTTGTCCCATCATCTGGGGTTTCTGTCCCCAGAATTTTCAGTCAAACCACTCACATGTTAATTCTTCAGTGGGATATCTCAAGAAATCCAGTATCCAACTCCCCCAGTTCAAAAGGGAGAAGCTAGCTGAAGGTTTAATACAGGAAAATGTGGGTCCAGACACAGAAGTGAAATTAAGTGTCAACAAAAAACAATATCACAAAGCTTTACACACTCAGATTATAAATCTCTTCCTATTGTGGTTACTCAAGTCTCTTATTTTATGTAGTGTCACATTTGATGTATTCTCTGCTATCACAGAATTTCAGATATAGCAGGAACTGAACTCCTAATAAAACTGTAATAATAAAAAAAACAACCCCAGATGGGTCTTCATCAACCCCTAGTGAGAAACAGAGCTGGAGGAGGAGGGAAGGGATATTAGAGAAAGTGCAGAAGAGGGAAAAACACAGCCCTGTTCAACTTGGGTATTCTATATGAACCACTTTTTTTTGCCTTATTCTTTATCTTTTTTTATGTCTACAGGCAGGCAGCATGGCCAGTTAAGTAAAGCAAGTAAAGAGCTTGACATTGCAGATCAATAAATCTGAACGAGCTGGCATACCTGAATTTTGTGTCATTTATATCATTCAGGATTCTTCAAAGTATATCATCTCACTCAATTTTGAAAATACTGTCTTCTGTTACAGTTTAATTAATCTTGTACTCCCAGGGGTTGTAATTTTGATTGTCTATAATGCACAGAATTGTGCTTGGAGATTATTTTTTGTGTTGTTGTATTGCCACTGCCTCCTGATTTTTACGTCATTATTACTTATGACATAAACAAAACTCCAGTCTTGGCTTTCCCCAAATTTTGATTGTCTCAAGACTGGTCATTTTTGTTCATCTATTCCCACTACTACAGCACTCCCAAGCTCTGGAAGGATCAGCTTGTCTCCTGAGGAGCATCCAGCTCTTTGGAGGAAAAAAGTTTCTCATCTGAAGCTCTCCAGGAGTACTGCAGGCTGCAGAGGCAGTGGCAGTGTTCCCATTGCTCCCACACACTGACAAAAAGGGGTGTTCTAGATTCTTACCAGAGAGGTTTCCTGGTTTTTTTCTTCAAGATAAAATTGGGTAGAATAATCTTTTCTACTCTGGGGAAAAAAAATGATTCATCAGTCAATAAATCCTCTTGTGAAAACTTTGTTACTCACGACCTTAGTGTAGCCAAGCTACCAAAACTGGAGCTTTGTTTACACCCCACTGATGGAGAATCACTCCTAGAAAACAGCAGCTCCTTCCATGGAGAGCAATGCCTGAAGTATTTCTGAAAGAGCTTCCTGGCAAAATGCAACATCCCATACTGCCTGTGAGGATTTGAATAACGAAAAAGAAAAAAAAAAAAAACAACCCCAACATAATAATTCATGTTGTTTGACCCAAACCTCTTTGTAATAGAGATCTTCAGCATCTTTTGCAGCTCCACACTGTGCTCAAAGCAGCTACAAACTCTCATTTGTATGATGAGCACAGCAAATCCTCCCCAAATTTTCTACTAACGCTGTGAACAAAAGATTAATTTTCTGAGACTCGACATAGGTAAATTGATTTCATATCCATTTCAAAAATTGGTCTTTAAAAAAATGGATTTTCGGTAATTACTGATATAGATATTTCATACGCTCAAAACTCTGAAATCCAAATTTTCTAAAATCAAGGCAACAGCCAGCAAAATTACAGTGCTGATTTATGAAAACTATGTTATTGAAGAACTGATTGTGAAAGGATGTGATTCGTATACTACTATACTATAAAACTATTTTTCAAAATGCTGAAGTCTAATGTCTTTTTCCTATTATAATTTAAAAGCTGAGATTACTGAACAGCCACTTGTCTTCAGCTGCTGTCATTCTAGAAACACTGGAGTTGGACAACAAATATTTGAGGTAAGAGCCAATCATATCCTACTCTACAAAGCCAAGATCTCTTTGAAACTGGCTGTTCTATTTTTAGTTGAAACTTTCAGAATAACTAAATGAAGCTGTTTTTACAAAAGTAACAACTTATGGTTATAAAAGGACCAAAACCAGGCTGGATAAACTCTCCAGTTTCTCCTGAGGTCATGGCAATCTAAGAGATACCTCGGCCAGTCACGGTCTTTCAATGATGGTGTGTGCCACGTTTCTTCTCACAGACTTCTTACTGCAGTGAAGGGATCATAGAATCATAGAAGCACAGACTCATTTAGTTGGAAAAGACCTCCAAGGATCACTGAGTCCAACCTTTGACCAATCTCCACCTTGTCAACCAGACCAGAGCACTGAGTGCTACATCCAGTGTTTCAATTGGAATAGAAACATCCCATTGTTTCCTGAACACCTCCAATACAATTCAGCCTGGACTGTAGCTCCAGTCCATGCCTATTTGTACACTGAACATTTTGCTTCAGATTAACCACACAGATTCAAATACTGAAATCCCTGGAAGTGTGTAAGGANGAATAGAAACATCCCATTGTTTCCTGAACACCTCCAATACAATTCAGCCTGGACTGTAGCTCCAGTCCATGCCTATTTGTACACTGAACATTTTGCTTCAGATTAACCACACAGATTCAAATACTGAAATCCCTGGAAGTGTGTAAGGACAGGCTGGAGGGGGCTTGGAGCACCCTGTTCTAGTGGCAGGTGTCTCTAGCCATGGCAGGGGGTGGAACAGGATAAGCTTTAAGGTCCCTTTCAATCAAACCAGCCTGAGACTCTATGAAATGGGATTTCTCATGGCAGCAAGGTGAAACAGATGTAGAATTGCTTTTACCATGACCTAGTTTTACATGCTTGGTACTACACCCCTCACAGCATACAGCAGCTCCCTGATTGCCATCCTGGGTGGAGGAGGAGGAACATTTTCTCCTCCAGCTGTGGTGGAGGACACCACAAACACCATTCAGCTCCTTGGGAGGCACTATGCAGGGGAGCTGTGATGCCTTCCCTTCTGGGCTGCAATGCATGCCCATGGCTGAGGGCAAGACAGACACAGAAGGGTGGGCAGTGTCCCACAGTCCCAGAAATGCTGTGCCTGAAGCTGACATCGCTCCTGAAGCATCTGGAGAGCAGCTCAAAGTCTGCTGCATGGAAAGGCCTGTGCAAGCCCAGCTGCTCTGTGTTAAACCCCAGGCCTGGAGACAGCTGCACCCTCTCTTTTCTGAGCTCTGCCCATGAATATTGCATCCATTTGAGATGCTGAGCCCAGTGACAATCGTATTTCACACTCTTGCATTTGTACTTCCCTTTATGTTAATATGTTAATAATAAATAAAGGAATAAGACTTTCTGCTAAAACCCCTGACATTGCTTCAGCAGTGCTATAAATATGGCTGTAATCTCTGAGCCTGTGAACTTCCTTAAAGACCAGAGGAGTTATCAAAGGAACCCCTGTACTCTGCTTTTGTGTTTGATTAATTTTAGTAGAAAAGAGGTCCCAACGTTTAGCTGCCAGAACACCATTAGTGTGATCCAAGCAAAAACAAAAGAAGAAAAGTTTGGTGGGAGTTCTGCGAAGCTGATACAATATTGAGACTACATACATTTAAGCATGGAGACAAATGCACGTATTAAATACCAATGAAGGAAGAAAAGAAGCCAAATCACTGAAATCTAAGTGTGTGAAATGTGAAAAGCAGAAAGGAAAATTGCAAATCAATACACAGGGAAACGAAAAGAGAATTGAGGATAAACCAAAAGCAGATAGAAAACAACAAGAAAAAAAAACCTCCAACAGTCAACAAATTTGGATCTTGACAAGATAACATTGTCAGGCTAGTGAGTCATGTTCTGATTTAACAGTTGGCTGAAATAATAAAGCCCTATTAAGTTAGGATGTTAGAAAAGGTATTTCCTACTGGAAGTGTGCCTAGCACTTCCATCCTCTGGTTTGCTGTGGTGTTCCCAGAGAAATTCAGTACATGTAGTACCAGCCACTGGTTTATGATAAGGCCCTGGCACAGGGTGCCCAGAGCAGCTGTGGCTGCCCCTGGATCCCTGGCAGTGCCCAAGGCCGGGCTGGACAGGGCTAGGAGCAGCCTGGGACAGTGGAAGGTGTCCCTGCCGATGGCAGGGGTGGAGTGAGATGGTCTTTAAGGTTCTTTCCAACCCAAACTATTCTGGGATTCTGTGATTCTTTGGCTGGACTGAATGATCTTAAAGGTCTCTGCCAACATGACTTGTTCTGTGGTGCCCCAGGGCTGGGACACAGCTCTTCAGCAGCTCTGTGAAAGGGACCTTCAAAGGCTGGTCCTTGATCCACCTACTGCTGTAACTTTCTAAGGTGTGCTGTAAAGGTCTGTATACCATTTTTTCATGATCTAATGGTCCATGTTTGCTTATGATTAAGTTATTGCTGCTATTATTTGATTTGGAACAGACTACAGAAGCAATGGCCCCAAGCAAGAACCACTGCTTGCACAGTGCCCAGCAGTGAGAACACAAGGATTACATCCACCTCAAGGGGTTCATGATACCCTCTGTCTGGTGTTGGAGATATCTGACCAACCCTTACAGCTGAAACTTGCTGTTTTCCTTTATTACCTCAACTGTGTCCTTACAAGCAATAATCATCCTTGTCCTATTTTCCTCCCCCTCTCCCTTCAATTATCCATGGCATTTGTTTTTTTAAGAGGGAGGGTTTTGTTGTTTTGTTTTTTTGTGGTTTTTTGTTTGTTTGGTTGGTTGGTTTTTGTTTTTTCTTTTTTTTGAGAAATTACAAGTAAATTTCAGTCTAGGAAAAAAAAAGCTGTGTTGGAAAGTGAAAGAGTAATTATAGCAAGTGGCATGGAGGACAGGAGAAAATGTCAAATCAAGGGATTAAATTTTAAAAGGCAACAACACTCTGACAGGAAAAGGAGAAGATGAAAATAAGGTGCATCAGATCAGTAAAATCATAAACCAGTTTCTACCCAACCAAACTCTTTCTTCAATGGACCCTGAGGCTCCTTATTTACTTGACTTTTTGATGTTTTGCCTCATATGACAGTAGGTTACAGTCCTGAAACTTTTATGGCTCAAAAGTGTCTGCCTGAAAAGAGGCAGGAAGAATGCAAAGAGAAAGTGGTGAACTGGCCATGCATGAGAAGACCACTGGGGCAAAATGATGGAGTGATTACGGCTTGTGATGCTTAAAGATGATATTTTTAACTTGTCTTGGTGATCTGGATGCCTGTGAAATTTCCCACAGATTGTATCCAAATTGTCTGACTCTGGAAACCTCTGCTCACCGTAGCCCTCCGTGCCTGAGGCAGCCTGTCCTCAGAGGCACAGCCTTGGCTCACCTCTGCTCTTGTGAGAGGTGTCGAGGCACTTTGCAAACAGGGAAATTAATTCCATCCCTGTTTCCACGACCATCTGAATGAAGAACAAATGACTGGAATAATTTGCACACCATTATTCAGGACATGTGTCAGAACCAGAGCCAGAAAACAGATCATAAATCTCCTGATTTAGCTCTTCATCTGATCTTACAGTCCTGCTACAAATTAAAGGCAAAGAGAATCTTGCAACTGGACCCACGAGGAGCAGATCCAGGATTTTCATAAGGATCCAGGGAAACAAGGGAGAGGTTATTCCCTGAAAGCAGAATGCTGTCAGCATGAGGCTCTGTACTGTGCAGTGCTCCATCCCAGAACTGGGAAGATGGTGATCAAGACTGGATTTAAAGTCTATTAAAACAGTGAGGATTTCTTCTTCGACTTCCCTGGATTGGTTGGTCTTCAGTGAAGAGAAAGAATTGCTACATGAACAAGAATTGTGTGGAGATTGTTGGAATGATGAACAAGAGACAGGATATTATAGAGCAGCTTCTCCACTGAAACACGGTCTCTGAACTCAGCCTTTCCTCATGAATGAATAATGAAGTGACCATGTTTTATTAGCTTTTCTTAAAATTGTCTACCAGTTGAACACTCTTTTGAGCCTTTTAATACTTCTACATTTTGTTGCAGCAATGATTTCTTTTCTTTTTTGTTCTTTTCAGGAAACAGGAGCCAAACTGATCTTGGTGTTTCAGTAATTATCTGTGTTAATGTGCATGAGGTATAATTCCATCTGTGAAATTAATACTAGGTCAATATTCAACTCATACAAGTTTTATTACAGGAACTTCTGGGGTAGGTGCATGCATTAATTGCTAAGATGTTGATTCATTAAGTTTCTTGTGTTCTTAGCTTTGTTTACCCTTTGTTTACCCCTTTCTGTGGTCAGTTCTGACAGCGGAGAACCTCAGAGTCAGGAGGAGCTCATCAGATCACAAACTGGCTTCACACATATGGTAAGTCTTGTGCTGCTAAACCAGTATTGGACTTGCAGCTTAATGAAAAGATTTATTGTTCTGTCACCACCACAGCTTTGTGTGAGTCCAACATCTTCTTCTGCTAAATAGAGTAGCAATGCACTAATGGTACTGGCATGTTCAGTTGTTAATCTTTAGGACCTTTGTCCAAGCAACCCAACCCCTCACTGGGAACTTTCCCTGCAGTATGACCACAACTCTCACTGCAACCAGAAATGATTTCTGCAATGATGATGTTTTCAGTAAAATGCTAAAATTGACCAATGCTGATGCAAATCACTTACCTGCAGTGGCATTTCTTATGGTGCTTTGAAACCCTGACTCTTTGGGGCAGAGCAGAATTTACAACAACTTGCAAAAACCGGTTAGAATTGTTATTTAAAACCACGAAGTGTTACAGTTTTATTGTTAATATCAGGGGGGAATATTACTTGCAATCCTGTGCTTTGATTTTTCTTCTGTCTCCTGATGCAACAAGCTCACAGAAGAATTCACAACCCTCTCAAATTACTTATTACAACTATGACTTATTCCAAAATCCATTTTGAGCATAGCTGAAAAGTGTAGTTAATACTGCTGCTGTAGTTTCTATCTTTTTCCATATAAAGTTAGGGCTTGATTTTATGTGTCATCCTCAGTGAGTATATATTTGCATAGCTCTGTTGACATCAATAGTGCTATATTGATTTATACTGCTTGTGCCTGCCTCATTATTATTTTTATTTTTGTTCAAGGAGCACGGTGTATTTTCAAATTCATGGAAGATAAAAAGGGATTGCCTTCTCAGAACAGAATATATACAGTGTCTGCTGATGGGATATTTTAGGTTTGGGCAAGCAAACAATGAGACATTATCAATGAAGTTCTGTAAATATCAAGGCTGCTTGTATGTAGTCCTGAGTTTCATGCCTGGATGTTTTGATATTAGAAGGGTTCTTTTCTCAGGCTTTCTTCTGGTAAACAGAAGAACAATGTTTTGTAAATATAAGAATGTTTACATTCTTTCTTATAGGAGGGACCTTCTTCTGATGTCCCTCTGGGATGACCAATTGGTTGAAAAGTTTACCTTTTGTGTTACCAATCAAACTGGCCTCTGACTTTCTGTATAAAAGAGGAGAGCATCCCACAATAAAGGAACCCATGGAACACTTTTTAAAGGAGCCTGTCTGTTCTGTTGATGTCTCTTGTGACACTTGTACACTATCTGCGGAATATTATCAGACCTCTAGGTTGGGCACAGGGTGCCCAGAGCAGCTGTGGCTGCCCCTGGATCCCTGGAAGCGTGCAAGACCAGGTTGGATGGGGTTTAGAGCAGCCTGGGACAGTGGAAGGTGTCCCAGGCCATGGCAGAGGGTGGAATGAAATGAGTTTTATGGTCATTTCCATCCCAAACCATTCCAGGATTTTTAAAGGTGCCTTAGATTTCCAGTTATCTGGAATAGTTAGAAGGCTTTGGTGTCCCGTGACACAAGGCTGCCACTCATGATTTATTCTTTACAAACAAACTTGCTTTTCTAGAGATGGCTGAAATCTCCATTTTGCCAGAACAAAGGGCAAAGTCAAGTGTTCATGAGCAAAATGCAAGAGAGCACATGTAGAAGGGTGGAAAGATTGGAAGAAAATGAGATATAAAACCCAAGAGATGAGAGGTCAGGAAAATATGTTCATTCCTCCCTGGAGGGAGATGCTGCATCATTGTAGGTGCAGCAGCCATACGACATCTTGCAGGACTGTGAGAAAATGCTTCCACCCCTTGTCTCACTCATTTGGTCATGAACAGGCTCTTGGGTCTGAGTGCAGGAAGAGGGAAAAAATGGCTGGAAATACACAATATAATCCACAGAGAAAAGGATTTTATTGCCCTTTATATCTACAGAATATGCCAAACCAGCTGAGGATGATCAAGCCCTTTGCCTGAATCTCAGGGCACTCCTGTAAAGACAGGCTCTTCCTAGGCACTTTCACAGATATGATCACGTATTCACTGTTACAGAGATTATACCAAGAACAAGATAACCTCATCGTGTCCAATATCAGCTTCCAGAAAAGATTCCAATGAGTCAGTACCCCACCCAGCATGGGCAGGACTATCCTCCTCCCAGATCTCAGCACAGGTAAGCACACTGGCCAGGGGACTTCCTCAGTGCCCAGCTTCAGCACATGAAGTGTTAAAATGAGAGAAATTGCAGATTTCTTCTCCCTCTGCTTTCAGGGACTTTCCATCAAATTTTCTTCTCCCTTCTTTTCTCTGCACTGAACTTCAGATGGAAGCATCTGGATCGAAGAGAATTATCTCTAAACAACAACTTCAGTTGTAGCACATTTTCAAAGACTCAGGTTTTATTAGCCACAGAAGACCTTGTAAAAGTTTGTTTAGGATCATTTTTAACAGCAACCAATAATCCTTCCCCCATCAGCCAATGAAAAGCAACCCAAGCCTCCCCCTGACTCCCGTGAGATGTTTTACAGAAACACAACAGTTCTGGAGATGCATAAGTTACATTTTTGCCAAGCCGAGGGCTTTATCCACAAAAACTTACACTAATACAGCCCTAATTTCCTTCTGGAAGCTACCTGAGCACTAAGCACACTTGAGGCTCAGTTGGTGTAATGTTGTTTGGAGTAGTCAATAATTGCATTTGATTTCACGTTGTACTTTTCTGTCCTGAGATTACTTAAGGCCAGAGGACACCTAGTCATGCTGTGATCCCAGACTCTGCTCCTGCATGTTCTGTGTCAGACCACTGTTTTCATCAAAACACACCAATACAACATGTTAAACAGCAAGCACAGAAAATTCTCTCTCCCTTTCCATCTGGAGCAGCTGCAAAACCAGGTAAATTGAAAAGCAGCATTCCCTGCAGTGTAACTGGGTTAGCATCCAGGGACATGTTCAGGCTGCTAATCCAGAAGTTACCTCCAGCATGTTGTTAGTAATAAGGAGAGATAATATACAGGGAAAAAGAGGCAGAGAGTGACAGATTGATTCCAGGGATGTGTGTCCCATAATTCTCATAAAACTAGAATGAAAGCTGAACCCATTCAACAGCTTTAAAAATCAAGACAGTCTTATAAATGCTTAAGTGCAGATGAGGGACTTCAGGTACTCAGGTGTGCAGATTTGGACCACTTAGCTCAATTCTGATCTCTGCAGATGAACTCCAACAGAAAACAGAAAACAGAAAACTTGAAAACATTGTTTTCATCAGCAGAATCACACTGAGAAATGTGAGTAAACTACAGGATATTTCCTAATCAATTTCTGACAAATAAAGATATTGTAGCTGCACTACTCTAGTGCCAACGAAAAATAGTGGAAAGGTATGAACTTCAGAAATGTAAACTTGAGTTGTCATTAAAAATCAATTTTCATGATAAATTTAATTCACATTTCATAGAGAGCTGTGTAATATCAATAAAAATGCTTTAATAATTGCTGTGCTGGCACACAGTACAGTGTAAGACATAAAGAGATATAAATTTTTTGTAATTTACAAGATGGGGAACTAAACACTGTTTTTCAAAAGAAACCATTTCTCAGGGAGAAAAATGAATGTTGGAGGAGGATGTAATTCATTAGGGATTCTACTCCACCCCTTTTCACAAAGACTTCTCTGAAATTAAAACTTTCAGAGATCAGGTTTCTAATTTATTCGTAGACTTAAAAGGCCAGAAAAGACCAGGATCAGGTAGTCTGACCTTCTGGATAACCCAGGCTATTAAATTTCATGTAGTTCTCTCTACATCATAACCTGTGTTAGGCTAAAATATAGTTTCTCTTAAACATTGATTTTAAATGGTAGAAAAAAAAAATTCTTGTGTTTATTTTACATACTATTTGGTGATGGTGGGAGAGAAGGAAAGATATAAATTGGTTGTTTCCTGTGACATATCAGCAGGACTAGTACAGCACATGATAGTGCAATCTGACCTCAGCATCACTAAATTATAAACAGTTGGTGTTTTCTG
>VZUA01096222.1:2615-15081 GCA_013401035.1 Horornis vulcanius | reverse complement strand
GGTTCAACGTCATTTGTCTACCTTAAAGCTCTTTTCTGTGTGAGTTGCTCTTGTTTACTAAAAGCGACCTCACCTTTCTCCAAGGTGTAGAGGTCTCTGATATGTCAGCTTCTATACCTGTTGCTGCAGAGTAGCAAAACTGAAAACTTGTCTGGACATTCTATTCAGTGGCATTTTGGTCTCAAGAAAGGAAGCACCTCCTTCGCAGTAATCTCTTGTCATAAGTTCAACCTCTACGCTCTGCAGTGTAGCAGGTGCCCTGAAACAGATTTTGGGTGAGCTGGCTCAGTTAGAATGGGGTAGGGTTAAAGTAAAATGAAGAAAATGAAAGGAGACAGTTGAAGGTAAACCTTTGGAGAATTATCTCTTCAAAGACAGAAGAATTTGTGGACTTTCTCAGATAGCTGTGCTCATCAAAACATTACTGTTCCTAAGCCATGTTTTGCAGACATGACACACTGAGGTAAATAGTATGAGGTGGAGACAAGTGATAAATAACTTTTGGTCCTGACTGGATGCAGGCATTTATCTGAGCATATTGTCTGCCATAAATCTACTTTCAGTAAAAAAAAAGTTCACATCAGTTTTATTCTTCAAGTGGATTAATGATATCAGGCTTAAGTTTTGTATGCTCTTTACTTGTGTTCCCTCCATGGTGTGCTGTGATTATCCTGTTATTGTTTGTACACTCTTATTATAGGCTTCATCTATATGAGACTCTCACAAGTTTTCGTACTGCTGAAAGCTCAGGAATAGGTAAGGCTTTGAAGCTTTTTGAACTTTCAGTGGACTGTTATGTACCCTAAGAAATACTTACTGGACTTTGAAAAGAGAAGCTATTGTTTGCCCAGAGACAATTACTAGTAACTTTTCTCCTAATAATTTTGACTGGGCCCAAGAATATAAACTTCTGACTGCAGTGTACCTGAATGTAACTTCCCACACTGTGTGGGATGTACTGGAGCAGAGAGGGTCATTCACCGGATGAATGCTGCCGTGGCATTTACTGATAAGAAAACACATTGCATCGATCACGCTTCATAGCCCATCTTCTCCAATTGCATGAGATAATTAGGTGTGCTCCTCAGTTAGTTACTATGTTTTATTTGTTTATCAGATGCTAATATGACAACTTTTCAGTGCAAAGATGTGGCTGAATACTAACTTTAAAGATAAAACAATGTCTCTTCAGCTCAGGGTTTTGGTCAATGTCAGATACGATTCAGTCGCTCTACTTGTAGGGGAACTAAAGAAAAAATGCATGTAAGGAAAAAATAATAATAAAATAATCTACAGCTCTGTCCTGGCATTTCCACCAGTGCACTACGTAAGAATACATAAAATTTCATTCCTGATGATGTGAAACTGTACAGCTGCTTAGCCATTTATCTATAAACAAGGAAGGAACTGGATCTGAAGACATCATAAATGCTTTTGGCACTTGAAGAGGAAGGATATCATCCCATCTGGTTTTGGTAGTCATTGACCTCTTGTACTAACTTCCAGGATGGCTGCTAATCTTCCTAAAATTACTTGGAATTTCTATGCTATTGTTGATAGTGTCATTTTGGAGAGTTCTGCAGATAAACATTAGTGTTTGAGAAGGGGCATTTGTATAAAAACTTTCATGAGTAAGACTGATTTTCTGCCTGCTTGAGGAATCCTTGGGAGCTTAATGTGAGATTTGTTGAAAAATGGCTTTTTAATGAAAGAGAAGATACTGCTTCTTTCACAGAACATTAGAAAAACTAGAAGCATAAGGTTTTTCTGCAATGGAAATTCCTTGTAAAGAATAGTAAAGTTTGGACCGAAAAAAAAAATCCAGAGTCATTAATTACTGTGGAACACTTCAAAAGCCTGCCAGTTGTTAGTTTTTCCAAAGCAAAATTGTGCNGTTTGGACCGAAAAAAAAAATCCAGAGGGCATTGAGAGCCTTATTCAAAAGCATGCCTTTTTTTCTCATAAATGCGGGGGGGAAAAAGATCCTTGATGGTAGGAATGAATGTTGTCGTTAGGATTACATACTCTCTGTCCAGTAAAGATGGGACTGTTGATGTATGTATGCAAAATCTAAAGTGTACATGATATTAATAAAACATATCCCTTAAATCAGAACCAAAAAGAATGTAGTAATATATCTTAAAATTAAGCAAAGTAGGATCAATTGTAATGTTACTTTCCTGTCTTAGTGGCCCATTGTTATAATGGTTTACCTCAGTATCTTATGTACTACATCCCAGTTTATCTCTGGGCTGTAGTACGTAATTCCCCGATGACAATGTTTTACTGAAACTCATTGCGTAATTAGGCTAGCATCAATCCAAACACCGTGGGCTAAGTTAGTGCTGGTTGGTCAAGGTTTTGTTCAGTTAAGTATTAAAAGTATCTCAGGATTGGAATTCCGTAGGCTATCTGAAAGTGGTTCCTGTTTTCAAGCACTATATATAAACTGAAATTTAACTTGTTACAGGTAATAAAGCTTGCCTATTGCCCTTTTCTTATAGGCCTCAGAGGAGACTTTCTGACTCTCCAGTCTCTAATATCTCTCTGAGTGGTAATAGGGTACTAGCAAAACAATGCTGTGTTTTATGTAGCATTGAGCAAAGATACCAGCCGTTGGGCTTTTTCTTCTTTATTACTCCACCTTGCTTAATTTTTAAATAATTGAGCCCTTAAATCTAAGATTTTATTTGACCAGAGACATGCCCAGTACCACTACAGCTTTGTTTTGAGCAGTAAATTGTGGCAGATGCCCTGTGATAACCTGACAGTATTGTGGAAAGATTAATTAACCTGATCTGGGGGGGATTCTGTTCTGTCTTTATTTTGCAATTTCACTGAAGGTACTCTACTAAGCTCTGTTCACTAGGAATGAAATATGGTAAGTAATATGAAAAAGAGGAAAGGGGATCCTAATTAATGGAATGTTCAAATCTGTTGGTATAACATAGGTAGACAACGGATTTTGCTTCAAATATTGAATGGTAAGCATTTTTGTTGAACTAAATGAATCCCTCTTGCAGACAAAGTGTACCTGCATATACTCAGACTTAATCAGATTTTAATTACAGCATTGAGCTTGAAACATTTCCATATTTCAAGGACAAATTGGGGTTTAGAAATGTCACCTTTGTATTAAGTAGCTGTACTTATTCCTTTCAATTAAATAAATCATATATAAACATTTATGCTATGCATGGCAAATCTGAACTATTCTGATTTCCTATCTTCAGTAGCTTATTTTGGTTTTAGTAGTCTCTGATCTTGTACTCTCAAATCTGAGAGTCTAGTTATGCCAAAAACTCATTAACTTCATTAACAGGCCTTTAATTATTATTAGATCACCAAATACCAAGATTTAATCTTAAAAACAAAGAGGATGTGTGTTTTTCAATAAATTTAAAAAAGAATCCATTTTAGTAGCACGATGGAAAAAGATACTAAGTAGTATTCTCAAAAGCATTCTTAAGACGCCAGGCATTTGAATCCCCTTAAAGCCAGTCTGCGTAGACTCACACAGTATGAAACCCTGTAATGGATAGATGCCTTCCCCCTTACTCTCTCCCCACTGCACTCAAACACTTTTTCAGAATATGAATCTATGCTTTTAAAAGTGTAATGTTGCCAGTGTAAACTAATATATTTACTGACATTAATTCTATAACTCAGTTCTTGTGCAAATACATGAATAAATGTTCGTAAGTACTGCATCTGCTGACTGGCAAAATGTGCCAAAGGCAAGGCAGTGTGATTTATGGAGCATATTTCTTTCATGCTCATGGGCCCAGGGTGTAAATATATTCCAACAGTTAAATGGGTGATTTAAATGCCAGTTTCACGTCTGCTCTAAAAGAATGTTCCTAATCAGAAGTTGTGATCTGTCATAATCAAGCCAGTTATGTATCGGTGTTACTTACTCTCCACTGGAAAAAAACGGTGTGTCCTGATCTGAATGTCACTGGAACTCTCTAAGTACTCATGCTGGGCAAAGGCCAAGTTAAGATACAGGTCCTCGACAGACTTCAGATCTCCATTTATGAAACGATTATCTATTACTGTGTAGTATATTGGAAGTGATTGCTGTGTTACTGCTTATGAGGCTTTGTGTGGGACTGGCCCCCATCAGTTCACAGAGAAGACCACTGTAGCCTTATTTGCCCATTGTATCATCTGAGCCGTGCACTGTTTCAGGAATCTGCTTAAATTAAGAAGCGCAACAAGGATTAAAGAAGCGTTGAGAGGTGGTGCTGACAATACTATATGAAGCTTTTTGAATGACCTCACATCCTTAGTATTTTCAGTGTAAGTTTTTGGATATCTTTAAAAAAGCCTTTGGAAAAAATAGTATCATTTGCCATAAGGAAATTTCTACTCTGTTTGCTAGCAAGGTAGTTGTTGAGCAGCGTGCCACCTTGGTCACAAAACTGAGTGTGCCTTCTAGCATGGGTTACTCACTGGGGGGGCAGCAAAGTGGGGTTTTAGCACTGTTGACCGAGACCTCCAGCTACGTTTCAAATGCAGTCTTGAATTAGGAAGGAGGTAAGGGTAGCCTTTGCTAAGCCCTTGATCCTGCTGCTGCCTCATGCTTTGTTGGATGCTGTGTATGGGTGTGGCAGTATAACCTAGAAAAGTGCTCCTGTTCACTAGCTGCTGGGCTGCCGGGCACTTTAACTGCTTTGTAGCTGGCAGGTTTATAGAGAAGTTGCTCTTGGTCTTGCTAATACAGTGATGAAGTATGTTCTGTTCTGTCAGCATGGAGGGGCTGTGCAGCAACAAAGCTAACTCGGTTAGATAAGATACTTGAGGATCTTGGCTACTGGTTTAAAACAAAACTGAGCATGTTCAAGTACTTTAAATAAGGCACTTACCAGCTATACAGGTATGTTCATGGAAGCAGCAAGACAAAGTTCAGTTTATTTAGACATTCGTCCGGTTTCTCTTCCAAAGCTTTAACTTCGTGAACCAATTAAAAGGTTACACTTTGCTCAACAGAATTCTCCATTTGTTTTTTAAATGTCTGAACCAAAAAGTAATTCTGAGGCATATGTCAGAGACAGGTGTTAAAGAATTAGAACAGGCTTCTGTGATGGAAAATGGTAGGCATCCTTAAGCACAGATGTAGTTGTGCCTACACAGGCACTGACATGCTGTAGTTTATTTTTCTATTTTAGGCAAAGATGCTCACCCAAAACTAGCAACGTTCCTTTCTTTTTACTGCACCATTTTGTCAAATTTAGCTTTCATTTGGTAGATCATTGTAATTTCAGCCTGATATGAAAATCTGTTGCAGTGCTGGGTCTATCAAGGCTGTTTTATTAAAGATGAAGTATATTAAGTTGTGGGTGTGTGTGTGTATGTCTGTGTCCCCAGATGTCCTTGTGGAAATGTCTGTTGATGTATGGTTTTAAATGCATTTCAGCCATAGATTCCTTCCACCCTGCTGCCAATGCGGTGCTCCAAATTGTAGAAGACGCAAAATTAATACTATTTCTGTTTGGTAGGGTCTTATTTTCATGACCCGTTAGTTTTAACAGGGAAGGGAAAACTACTTCTGATTTGCCTCATGCATAATGCAAATGTGGCACATTTTAAAAACAACTTATTTTAAAATATCTTTACAGGGTTTAAAATATCTTTACACATGACAGGTGAACATGGCTTACTTCTAATTGTTTTTGTAAGCTAGGTACAGTCTTCAGAAACTGGAAAAATGCATGCTGTAGATTTCTGTAAAGAGCTTGCATGCTTTCCCAAAATGCCTTTTTCCTACATGACTTCAGAATAGGACACTGTGGATTGGGTGGAGTCTCACAGTCTCACTAGGACTGAGACATGCTGTTAGTTTAAGGGCAGTCTCTTACTAGCTTTGTGAACTGCATAATAAAACATACATAGAAAAAAAAGTATGAGGAAATTGCATAGTTTAGTAAAGGGTCCTCAGAATTAATCATTTTTGGCAGGCTTGCTGGTGCATCATTGTGAATCTTGTTTGCTTGGAACATTTATTATACAGATTCAGACTTCAGTTATTAGTTACTTATGTAGTGATGTAGTAAAAAATTCCAAATTTTCCTCAGCTTTTGTAGTTGCTAAATTTTTTGAGACAGTGCTAGCAATTGCCAGTATTGTCTTCCCATCCCCCAGCTTTTGAGTCTAGTTTGCTTGCAGCTGCACTAGTAGGCATCTTTCTTTCAGGAAGTGACCTTGCCTTGTATTAATCAAATTCAGAAAACACAGAAAAGCTTCTTGGTAACATGCTGACTTGATATAAAATTTTATAGTGTCCATTTTCTTCTAAAATGAGACCATCTTGCAAAAAGGGAATTCATTTTTGATATCCTACTGTAAAAGAATTTCTCTAAAATGACACGGTATTCAGAGAAGGCAAAACAACAAAACTAAACTGCACTTTTCACTGAGAGGAATGTATTGAGAGCTTTTTATGGAAGTAATTAAGTCTTAAATTGGTACTGGCAAAACTGTATCCTAATCTAGCTAACCTGTGAAAATACAGCATTATTTGATTGCATTTTCTGTGGTGTCTTTGCATTTTTGAACTACAGTAGGAAAGCTTGGTAGTAGGGCATGAACTCAATCAGCTAAGATCTTATGATATCTTCAACTTTGTGGTTTTAGCCCTTCTGCGTCTTTTGTTAGCAAGGCCTTAAACTTAACCTCATAGTAGCTGCATTAAGCTAACACAGTGCCTATTTGTGTTGATTAAGAAAGGAATCTACCTGTGTCCATTCAAGAAATCACTGTCCTTGCCCATCAGCTGGAAATCGGTTTCCTTTGGCTGCTCTGAAGTGAAGTAGCTGGCTATTCCTGAAGCAGGTTTTAAGAGGTTTTGCATGATTATCTGGTTGCCTAAAACTCTTCTGTGAATTGAGGTATGATTTACATGAGTTTGATTGGCAGTGTTTTCAGCTGGCATAGCTGTTTTGTAAGAGTCTTTATCCTTTATCTGGACCTGTATAGAGGTCTGAGGCCAGAGTATCTTTCACCATTACAAAGTGCACTGAAAGCCTTTACCATTCTGGGTAAGATAATTTACTGATTTTTGAAACTGCATGTTGATGGAAAATTAGTAATAGCTGCCAGCTGACTGTTTTTTTTCCCCCTTAAGTTGTCATGTACATTATCTTAAACTATATACCTTGGCTTCAGGGTTTGGAAAACTCAGCTGTATTTTCATTGGCATGCTTGCCATAACCCTTTTGTGTATGTCGAGGGCATATTTACTCATTTTACCTCTTCCAAGTATATTCAGGTTTTTGTCATCCTTTCTGCACTGTGTTGGAGATCAGACTACGCCAACATACATGACTCCAAATGTTTCCCAATTTGGCTGCCTCCTGCTTTGGAATGGTTAGTTCTATATGCTTTACTCTGCAAATGTATGCAATGACTCACCATTCTACTTGGTATTATATCAGGGCTGCTAAAATCTCTAAGTAAGCCTACCTTTCTGCTGTGTTGAATCATACGGTTAGGTTATGATGCTAAAGAATTGGCCTGAACTACATGCTTTACATACTTCCCTTCATGCTGTCTTGTATTTTAGGGTACATTGCTACACTGAACTGAGAACTCTATCCCCATCTTCATGAAAGCGTCAGTCCTCTTTCCTTGCAAGACCAATAAAGGGGTGATAAATGTTCTCCTTGCTTAAGTGCAGTTGGACATTGATGTTTTTCAAGTTCAAATGGATGCCAAAACACAATCATAAAGTGTCATTCGGATTTGTTGTCATCGAGATTTTCACCAGTCTCCCAGAGAAAAAACTGGTGGCAGCACAGATTTTGGGGTACCCCACCATGGACCGATTCACCTCGATCTGTAGTTCCTGAGGTGAAAACTGCATTGTTAGCAATGATACAGTGCGACGAGAAGCCCTTTCTGGTTTTGTGCTCTAGTTCTGTAATAACATATGTGATGATGCATCTTTTTCAGTGCTGAGACAAGACATTCTATTACAATTATCATGTCCAGAGCATTTTTTATTTTTTTGTAAAGTTTTTTGTTTCCCTTTGCTTTTGCTTGCTTTCCTTTGCGAGACTCTGAAGACCTGTGGATTTTTGTAGCCAAGAGCCATGAATTCAATGTCCATCCTTCATGGAGCAGATGGTGTCCTGTTTTGTAGTCAACATCTAGAAGCAGGCTATTATTACTGGTACTGTGAAGACCGGGCAGCAGTACTTCTTGGGCTGCCCAGCCTTATGCCGCAGCACCGTGGATTCCTCGTTTGACATGAAGCAAAGTAAATTACTGCAGCTCTGGACCTCGCATTCAGAATCTTTTCTGACAGTTTTGTGTCCGTGCCTCTCCTTCCCCTTTCTCAAGGTCGTTCCTGTTTGCCATCACAAACAGGCACCTCATAGCTGTAACACCTCCGGAGTTAAGTGATGCTTCGATAGTGCCTAGTATCAGTTCTAGCCCTCCGCTTACTGCCATGGTTTTCCGCTGAGGCGGGGGAAAGGGGCCCTACTTCTGCAGGTCGCAACTTCTGACTCGCTGCCATAGTGCTTCCGACGGCTCCCCTTTCCTTTTATTTCCATGCTGAAAGCAGTGCTGAGTCCGGAGGAGGCTGCTAGGCGTTGTGCTGCTCGGCGTTCTGCTGCTTGTTCGAGGGGAGGGGAAAGGGAGGAGAGAGGCCTTTCTCCCTTACTGCCCGCTCCCTGGCGGGGCCGGGCCGGGCCACAAGGAGTTAAGGGCCGCTGCCGCCCGCGGTTCTGTCTGGAGCCGCCGCGCGCTCATTGGTTGCAAAAAGGTGAAATTGAAACCACGGTAAACTTTTGACCCTGTAGCAGTTCTTGTGGAACGCCTTCCCATTGCCAAAAGCAGAGGGCTTCTTTCCCCCCTCCCGCTTTTCCTGTATTTTTTCGCTGTGATCGTGCTGTGCTGCATGCAGCCTCCCCGAGGGAGGGGGAGGACGAGAAAAAGCGAGTAGTTTGCTTGTGTGTCGCTAACGTCAAAGTTGGAATTTGGTACTAGCCTAGCTATCTTCTCAAAGTCCCATCGCTAAACAAGTAGGAGTCTATTTTTTTCAGTTTCCAACATGTTTCCATAGGGTTGAAGAAAAAAAACCCAAAAAAAACAGAACTAAAAGCAATCTGCAAATTGATGCTGACGATCAGGGCTAATTAGAATGCGGGGAAGGAAGGATGAGTCACCCGGTGCGCTGGTTCGGTTGCCTAATAAGCGTCTTGTTTTTAAAAGATGGAAGTGGTGTCTCCTTAGTGAAATCCGACGGAAAAATATTTCAGTATTACTATTTAGTTTATACTAAGTTCATTCAGTCCGTGAATTAAATACATGTTTACCTAACTAACTGCTTTTCTATTCTGCATCTTCCTTGAACATGAAAACCCCCAACACCTCAGTCTGAGAGATAAGTAGTGTCAGCTGAACTTCACTTACAAATTGTGAAGTGTCGGGGGCCCAGAGTAGCCAATGTTAAGAATTTTTATTTTGGATGTGTGGCTCTAGCAAAATCTGGACTTAATTAGTGTGTGTGTTGTTTTCATACTATGCAGATTTTATCATAAACCCGAAATATCTGTGGCTGAGAAAAATTCACCTTCCTGTGTAGCTTTGCCAAATCAGACAAATTGTAGCAGAGTTGTATCTTTGATGAAGTATGAATATGACATTTGTTATTTCGCGTTTCTTTCCCCTTAAATGTGTGTCTTTTCACTGACAAAAGAATTGCTGATTTGATTATTACATCAGTTCCCATTTCCTCCCTCACTAGCTGGTAGGCACAGGTATGGGCCTGTGGTTGCTGGAACATTAAATATACCGAATGTTAGGTGCCACTTAATCAAGGAGTCACTCAGCGCCTTTCCTAGAGATAACATTCAAAACTCTCCCTCAACAAAGACGCCTCATGCCTGACTACTTCAGTCTGTTTTCACATCTCTCCTGTCTTATTCTTGCAAATAGTTTCATCGGATTTATATAGCATGTTCATTTTCCTAATTAGAAGTTAGCCTGGGGAGAGACCCACAGCTCCTGTGATTTGGACTCTTTAAAAATTCAATTCTGTAAGCAGTTTGATGGTTAAGAAGTGTTTGCTTTACAGCAGTGTTAATACAGTAGGACAGAATCATGGCACTTCAGTGTGGGCTGTTCTTGTAGTGCTGCTGTTCTTGATGCAGCTTTTTATGGAATTGAGGGAGTCTCTAGAACCGTTGCCAGCAACATCGAGGGAACAATGAATATTAAACGATTAATAGCAGATCTCTGCGCCCTCGTGTGTGCAATTCTCCTTGCAACTGCAAAAGAAACGTGCACTTTCAGTGATCGTTTCTGACCTCCCTGTTCATTCTAGCTAGTGTTCCTAAGCAGCAGCTATTACATATTTTCCCCCACTCCTTCTGTTTCTTTGTTCTGTCCTCTCTCTGCCTGTGTACATCCTGTCTTGCTTCTCGTTGCCTGTTTCATGACAGTTCACCTGCCTTCACGGTGGAGCTGCAGGGAAGCCGCACATAATGTTGCCTATCACAGTAAAATGGAATAAATGCTTTTCTAAAGGAGAGTGAGTAACAACTGTCAGAAATTAGGAATCACTTCTGAATTCTGTTTCTGAGGCATAATTTAACGTGTCTTAGACTTCACTTGAACAATTGCACGCTTGCATTGTGATAACATTGTGTGTACATGCCTTCTAGTGGTGAACTCTAAAATCGTTGCTGCCCATGCCAGCAGCAGGGTGGGAAACTGGCAAAAAAAGAGACACTGATACTGAAGCTATAGAAGCACAATTTTCGCTAATCTTGAAAATCCTATAACTTCAGAGGACCCCACTGTGGGGGAGTGTTTTTGAAGACCATTATTGAGAGCCAACTGCTGATAATGAAAAATCACTAGCTTAACGATTTCCTGTAATGAATATGGCTGGAAAGAAGGGCATCACGGATACTGTGAAGATATTTTGTAGCCGAAAAGCATTAAATGAGCAGTCACAAACTGAAAATATGTGTTGGCATTCTGTATCGCTTTATTCTGCGTGTTTATTCAGAGTAGATGGAGGAGTTGGTTTCATCTCCCCATATTCCACAATGGGCTCTTGCCAGCTGCTTTGGAGCTGCCCTATTAGAATTTTCTCCCTCACCAAGGTTTCCACATGGTGAATGAGAAATTTAAGGAGAAGTTCATGCCACGTGGTTTCGTCTATTTTTTTTCTCTATCTAGAGTAAGCAATTTTCTATCTAGAAAGCAGTTTTCTATCTGCTTTCTTTTAAGCAAAAGGATGGAAAGGTGATTTAGAGGAAATTCTAGAGCACAGCCTCTCAATTTGGAAAACTACTATATGTTCCAAAGCTCATCAGGACTATTATTGCATACTTCAAACTTCTGCTGGTTTATTAAGGCTTGGCAGGTCCCCTCAGATCACCTCCTCACTGTCATGCTGGCATAAATGATGCTGAAAAAGAGTAGACATGTAGTAGTTGAACCTCAGATTTTTTGTTTGGTTTTAAAACATTACATTGTATCTGTCTTTTCTGCTTTTATATCCATTTCTGTTGGTGGTGAAACTTACTACCTGCAGTGTGATGGTTTCATTGTGGGATGCAATAAGTGGCTTTTTCTTGGCTTCAGTAGGTTTGTCTCAAAACTGTCCTGTCCACATCCTTGTTGCAGCTTTTCAGTCAGGAGTGAACTCTTGGTCTTCTGCAGCAATAATGGCTTGGGCTTCTGGATTTTAAATGCTTTCTTGAAGGGCACGTTTATAGCAACAACTTACTGAAAGACGTTAAAAGAAAAATGCATCTATTTATTTTTGTACCTCCTCTGCTAGTATAACAATTTTTCTAAGTTCTCTTGAGATACCATCAGGATGCAGCATGAGTAGACACAAAAAAATTGATGCTGTAGATATATAGAATTTGTAGAATTCCTTTGAGGACATGTGTACATGCACAAAGTCTTGTTTTTCAGGAATTGGTATCTGAGAAATTTTTTTTCTCCTTTAATGTATAAACCACTATGTAGAAAGAAGTGTGTTCTTCTCATAGAAAAGTGGTGTGATCTTGGTGAAGCAGACCTCCTGCTGCGAGTTGTTTTTCACCTCCAGCACTTCCTTTAAAAATGTGATGAAGACCAGGGTTGGCTGCTATAGCTGAAGGGACTTCATACATTTCTAATTATGTAGGTTGCATTATCTGTGTAAATGTTTGTGGGGTAGGGTGGGTTGATGTGCTCTGGTAATCAGGTTCTTCTTAGCTTCTGTTACAGGCTCAGGTTTTTTAATCTCTCAGGCCACAGGGAAAGTAAACAGTCGTTTTCCTTACTGACTTCTACTGAAGTAGCAGACCAGGCTGTTTACTCTGCTGTCTTTTTAGAAGAGTATGCTGTGTTTCCAGCACAGCTTTAAATGGATTCCTCTAACTTTCCTTTCAGTGTTTCTTGAGTGTGTATGTATGTATATATACACATACACACACACACACACATATATATA
>VZUA01096214.1:6869-21140 GCA_013401035.1 Horornis vulcanius | reverse complement strand
ACTAAAGTCAATTACTGTGGTTAGAAACATAATAGCAGTCAGGGAGTCAGTCAAGCAGGCAATTGGGTGCTTAAGGTTTTTCTTTTGGGGGACAAACTGATTCTGTCCCAGCAGAGAACGCCCTCACGTGGGAGACAGACCCCTTTGTGCAGAAGGTATGCACAAGGCTTTGATGGTTGCCACAGGTCTAAATTACCATGGAGGCACACCAAGAGGGAGAAAAAGGTGGGAGGAACAGCTAGGTCTAATCCTCCCTCATGCTGTCAATTCTGGACTTCANAGATAAAGAGATTTTTCTCCAGCATCAAATACAGGCCTCAGGGCCACAAACAAGTCTCTTCTGGGTAAAGCTGACTCCATTCAGTCAACAGGAATTTTGTCTCATACTTCAGCAGGATCAGGTTTGCAGGCCTTATCTTTAACAGCCTGAGCCCATTAGCAAGCAAAGATAAGACTTCTCCCACAAGAGCAGGCCACCTTCACTGCAGCATTAGAATGCAGCATTCACAAGACCACATGCACAAGAAGTGGTGCCAATGAGAAATCTCGAAGGCTGAGAGTGAGCTGACCTTAATGTCTGGATTCCAGTGCATATACAGGGCTCCTCACCTTGAGTCTGATCTGCAGGCACACACCTTGAAGCCTCAGGCGTCTCATAAGGGAACCTCTCAGAGGTGACAGTTTTACTTCAGGTGAAAGAGCAACACAAGTCAGCTTTCATATGTCTAAAACAACATGCAGATTGGAGGAAAGCATGTAAAGCTTGGCTCCAAAACTTCTGAAACTTCATTCAGCAGAGCTGAAGCCTTCTATCAGGCTTGCTTCTTCCAGTCTATCTTCAACAAGGCTCTTTTGTCTTAGAAGAGCACGGAGCACACATAAGAAAACCCTCCAACTTAGAGAAGCACAGTTTTTTCACAACTGCTGTTGCCAGCTGACCAAGAAAAACAATTCAAGCTGAGTTACTAGCTTAAAGAGTGTCATTAATTTTGTCCACACTGCTTTCTACAGTCAGACTGAGGAGAGACTAGATTGGGAAGAGGGGAGTACAGGATACCCTAAATATATTAATGCAGGCATGACTCATCTACCTGAAGTATATACAACACACTGATGTACACTGACACTGATCAGATGCATCTGCATCCACCATAAAACTTCTATGGCCAGTCTCCAGATGGCCTTGGAGATGTAAAGCCCCTTCCCTGCTAAGCTTCCTTCTGTTCTTTGAAAGTTGCTGGCTACCATGACTACAAGCTCCCTCTAATAGGCCTTTCTAAGGGGAAAAAAAGCACCCTTGTAGGGCTTCCATAACAGGGCATGTTGTTTCCACAGGGATCCCCTAGGAACTGAAACCAAGCCAAAAATCAAACCAGGAAGGCAAGAATTTTGCACAGCAATGAGACAGACATACTTCATAAACAGCATATTTTTGTGGTCCAACACAAGGAATCTTCCAACTCATCTGCTATTTTGATGTCCTCTTATTCGAAACTCCCTACTGACAGAGAGGAGAGGAACAAACAAGAGGAAAACAAAATAACCAAGAGCCTGCTTCTCCAGAAGCCAGACCTTCTCTACGTTGCAGAAGAGACATTTCATTAGACATCATCCCCCCACAATAGAAGCTGGGCCAGGAAATGAAAGAGAACACATATCCTGGCAGTGCTGTTGGAAGAAACACAAGAACTCTCCATCTGACTGACTTGTGGTTGTTGAAGATCCTGTGGCATTTCTGGCAACAGCAGTAGTGTTCTGGCTACACTCCAGCTGCAACAATCCCATGGCTGCTCCCAAGGTGCCAGCTACAGTTTGACTCATGTAGCATTCCTCTTTAGCCCATCCTGGACAGACCACTGCCAGATGTGAACAAACCAGAGGGACAGAGGCAGATACCCATCAGTCCTTTCAGAAAGATGCTGTTTATCCTGAGGCTTGGAAACAGTCTCAGCTCCAGAAATAAAAGTCACATTGAATAACACATACTTTCCCCACTATCAACCCAGCCTCCAGAGTGGATCCTGCCTGAGCTGGGAATCTTGCAATGCAAACTCATTGAAGGAACCTGGGTAAAAACAGCTCCTTTCCCACCTCTTCTCACTACACCTCCCCTGTGCCTCAGGCTTGTGCCCTTCCCCCATACTGTAAACAGATTGCTTCTCTAGTTCTATTCTGCTCTTCAGGGATTTCAAATCCAGAATCTGCTTGACACGTGCAAGAGCCTGTTCCTTCCTCCTGGCGCACTCCCCCACCCCCTGGAATTGGACATCGTTGTTCCATTTTGGAAACTATTATATATGGAGACTCATTGGACTGGGAAACAAAGAAGTTATTACTTGACAGAGCCCTGCAGCTGGGAATGTGGAAGGTGGGGGGAGAGAAGGGGGAGAACCAAGGGAGACAGGATGGGGGGTTGGTAGCAGTGTTATGAGAGCGATCAACAGAAAGGACAGCTCAAAGATGGGAAACATCTATTTTAAAAAGTCTCAAGTGAGATGAGAAAAGAAGAAGAAGAGAAAGCAAGTCCAAAAGGGAGATAGGAGAAGAGAGAGAGCAGTTGGTGCCGACGGTGCCGCGGGTTAAACGCACGGGTCTGTGGGTTTGTGTAGCCTTTGATTCAGCACTGACACGCTTTGGCAAGGGAGGCCACCGGAGCTGTCAAATCCTTCACCAACGTGCCCATCAATTGTATTCAGCTCTCCCCGACCCGCACTGGCATTTTAATTACTGTTGGGTAAACTAATTTGTACAAATGAAGGCAACTCTGCCTAATAGAATATGCAAGCTCTCTGACCTCTGACAGGCGATGACACAAGATACAAAGGAGGCAGAGGAAGGCTTTTTATCAGAGCCTTATTACTCTCTATTACTCCAATTAGTTAAGCTCCAGTGCTCCTAATTGGGGGAAAAAATTGCAATTAAATCAATTTTTGATGGGCTGAAAGTGGGTTACCGAACCGCCCTGCCTGTGAAACACTGATATTATAGCAGCAAAGGTCAAAGTCTTTGTCGGCACCTGTGGGGCCCCCACCTCCCCTCTCCAAGCCCCTCTGTGCCCCCCCCAACACACACATGCAGCCCACTAAGGCGAATCATTAGAACATGTCATGTCTTATCGCGGCCGCCACCATCCCACCAACCTCATCAGTTGACATCATTATGGAAGGTAACTCCTCCAGCATGAATACAGTGCTAAGGTCACACAAACTTGATGGAGCCCCTGCTGAAGAGCAGATGCAACAGTAACAACATTGTGAAGGGGAGATGAGGGGGTCAGAAACCCAGCACAGGGAGTTTGACCACCTCCAGCATGAGACTTCTCCAACAGGCCAGACACACACAAAGGGAGAGAGACAGAGTGCAGGGAAGCAAGTGCTCCTTCCCCAGGGGCATTTAATTTGCAAAGGAAAAAAAAACAAAACCAGCATAGCATCAATTTAGCATTTTCTTCTTTATGAGCAAGCATGCACCACAAACATGCAAGAAATCCCACCTGCCTCAGATACAGGCAATGCTGGACAAACACAGGACTGAGTGGTCATGCAGGGCTGGGGATGCCCCTTCACTGTCTCAGACCAGTTCCTCTAACCGTACTTTGTACTTCTCCCAGGATGATCACAGAACTGAACCAAGCATCTTCAGTATGTCAGAAGTCAAGACAGCTGGGTTATATGTTAACATTCTGTAACCACAAATTTAACTAAAATCAGCAGGTAAGACAGTTGCACCTAAAGCTCATGTGAGCAAGCAGAAGAATCCCACTGCAGCACAGCCTCACCTTTGTTGAATAACCCTGCTGAAAAAACCCAGCAGCTGAAAGGCAAATAGCCAGGCTTGTTCCAGAAACAGACCGGAAAGCTCTGGCAGGTTTGCTGCTACTTCTTTGAGCTCATGTGCATGCTACAGCATCCCCCACGGCACCAGCCAACTCAGAGTTAATCTGTGCTCCTGATACACCTCATAAATGTCACACAGAGAAGGTACAGAAGAGCTCTGCCACACCCCACCATGGACTCAGCACAGAGAGAAAGCAAAATGCATAGAGAAGACCATGAACCCTGCAATGCTGACAACCACTACCACTCCAAGAGGAAGTGCTGAGCCCTTGCAAGGAGCACCAGTGCACATGCATGAACAGATGGACTAATAAGTCATTCATATGCCACCTCAAGTGGACCACTAACAAGTGGTGCCCAGAAAGAAGGCATTTACATTTTATACGGAAGAGCACTGTAGAGATACCGGGTTGAAACATGAAGTCACATTTGAGGCAGAACTCCAGCTCATGAGACAGAAGAAATGCTCATGTCATTGCCTCCCAGGTCATTTACTTCATGCCTTATAGTAGAGGGAACATCAGCTTCACCTCTCTAGCCTTCCTCCTTGGCCTCTAACTTCATGTCTTCCTCCAGACCTCAGAGACACTCAGGCTGAAGAACAGAAAAAGCTTTTAATATCCCCAAAGGCCCAATTCCTGGCATGGTAGACAGGTCACCCCTACTCTAGCAAGCTGCTTAGCAGGTGTCCAACCTAGACACCTCCATCTTGCCTTCACTACTTTGCAGTTTTACCCCATACTCTGTGCCCAAGTCACCTGCAAGCTTGATCACTGTCCCCTCAGCAGCCCTGCAGCAGGTAAGTTCTGTTAAAAAAAGCCACCAAATACAGAGCACAATCCTCATTTCTGTAGAAACACTGAGCTCAGTGACACCAAGACAAAGATTCCAGAGAGGACAAATACATGCACACTCTTCCACACTACAGTATTGAATGGGAAAATACCCCTGGATTGGAAACTAGTGATTCAATCCAGAAAATAGTTCTAATGTTCCTAGGGCTGTTCACATCTAAGCATCACTGCCTTCCCCAATACTCCACATGACACACGCTTTTAGAAAGAAGCAAATGTCCAAAAGAGGACCACATTCAGATTAGCTCTGTAAAAGTTGATTGAGGATCCTGAGTGTTCCTGTACAAGAGGAATAGTGCATTTCACAGTGCTGCTGTCACTTTTCAGAATTTCAAACAGGATTGCTTTTGTAGCTATACAAGTATTTGACATCAACCCTGCTCTTTTATCGAAGGAAAAATCTTGATAACCTATTTTTAACAGTGTAAAATACATATTTACATGGTATGTCTAACATTCTTCATCTTTCCTCACTCCTCCTGGAGTGAGGAAACCTCTGGGCTTGCCAGGCATGCAGTAGCTGTTCATGCAGAGGTCTTTGTACAAGAACTCCTTATCTCTCTCGAGACCAAATTTAAGCTTCAAATGATGCTCAAGTTATATACTGTTATTATAGGAAAAAAAGAGACTCCTTAACCACAACAGAAATTTAATCCAGAACATAATTCAGGCATAGACCTGAATAACTTGTACCAAAAATCAAAGCCTATGCCAAAACTGATTTGTCTGTGTATGCCTACCAGGCCTTTCTGTGAGCAGAGCTATCTTTGCAGGCAACCACTGGGGTTACATCTTAGAAGCTGAATAATAAAGAAACATGGCTCAACTGAGAAATCACTTCTGAGTCTAAAATCCAGGCTGTGCAAGAGGTACAGCTCTCTATTCCTACCACAGAGAGCTTTCTGCAGAGAAAGAGAAGGGGGGGAAAAAAGAAGAAAAAATATGAAATCTAGGGACTTTCAGGTCAGTTTAAGACTCGGTGGTTAAACACCACTACAGCACAGTTATATCAGCTTATCAGTAACCAAACAAAGTCTCAAAGAACATTTTTAATGCTCAGAAGCTGTAAAACTAGAAATTCAAAGAAAGTGGCTACTAAGGTTACATTTGTGTTTTGAAGAGTTGAAGGTTTATTTCTGTTTTTCATTTCTTTTTCAAGTGCTGGTGAAATAACCACAGCTGGTGTCTCATCTTCTTTACTCAAACAATGCACTATCCCTTCCAACATCACTACAGAAATCTCAGCCATCTGTAGCAACTTCAATCTATCCTCTACTCTTGCTCTACTCCCCTGAGCAGCCTTTCAAACAGCAATGGGCAAGACTCCTGTGAGGTACCCACCAGACAGCATGCTCTACCTCCAACTGCTGCACATGCCATCTACAATACAGTACACGGGAGTTGCAAGATAACTTCATAAAATCTCTATCTTGAGAAAATTCCCAGGGTTTTTGGAATTAATTGAAAGGAAGGAACAGGTGAAGATGCTGACAGAGCAGCACAAAAACATGATCCCTATCTGACATACAAGCACGGTATTAGACACTGGACAGTATTTGTACCTACAGACTATCATGCATCTTGGGCAGCTCTCTGAGGGCCAGGCATTCAGCTCTCACCGACCTGCACACTCACTTCCAGCCTTCACGCCCATCACGTTTCCCCTCCCCACTCTGCTCGGTGCTGTTATCCTTCCCCCTCGCCCCCATGGGGAAGACACCCTGAGCTCGATCTTTGCCCACTTCCCCAGACCCAACAGCCCCCTTGAGCTCGGTGCTCTGGGCCCACACACAGCCTTACAAGAAGCTCTGAACTCCAGCCCTCACTTTCTCAAAGCCTGCCCAGGTGTAAAGCTCCAGCGATTCCTTTTTCTTTGCCATTTTCCCTCCCTCCTCCCTCTCCTCCTAGCCCCACCAACATTTTCAGGCCACACAGTGAGCAGGGAGGTTGGAGTACATGAGGACCATTGCAGCAGTCGTGCTGTTTCGGGCCCCCCCAACTTAAGACAATTTCTAAGAGCCATTTCTTATCCTCCCCTCCGTGAAATGATTTCTGTTAATTGCCTGGTGGGAATCAGTTATAGGTGGGGGAGACTCTCCCCACACACACACACCCTGGCCCCTAATTGGCTTATTGAAGTTTTAACGGGGCTTTCACCTGGAGAAGCTGGTAATTATTCCCTTCATTCCCCTCTTGCTTGTACCTGTAGCTTCACACTTGGGGCCTGCCTGGCTCCACGGGGGGGACTTTGTTCCCTCTAACTACAGGCCCCACACAAATGGGCCCAGCAGCAGGACAACACAGCAAAGTGGTAATTTTCAGCCCAGCGTAATTAGCCAAGGTTCTTTCAGCCCAAACTGCTGAATGCGGAGAGGGCTGCTGGGGAGGGTGCGCCATGTGGGAATGGAGGAACGGGGGCTGCTCTCAACAGGCCGACAAAGACCTCTCGGGGGCTCCAATCTGGGGCGAGCAAGAGGGGGGGTGGGAGTGGGATAGTTTGCCTGGCATAGCTGGGGCACGGTCAGCAGTGGGACACACGCTGAGGAAGTCAGCCCATGGCATCCTTCCCCCAGCCTGTGGAACAGGGCAGCGCAGGATGCCAAAAAAGCGGTAAAGGAGAAAAGAGATCCAGTGATGCACAATAGAAGCATGTGAAGGGGTGCAATGCATGACGGATTCTTGAAGGCCTGCTGTAGCCTATGCTCCCAGGACAGGATTTCTAGTCTAGTACCTTCACACTAAGATTTAGAAAGGCAACAGACCTGGGGAGAATAAGCTGGACATTGCAGGTCCCAAATAGAACTGCAGGTCCCAAGAACTGCGCCAAGGACAGAGTGAGAATTCTTATTGCTGAGAAAAATCACTGAAAAGTAAGTCAACTCCTCCAGCATTTGCTCCAAAAGTCAGGCAACAACCATAACCAGGAGGACAGCAACAAAGGGTCCAGGTTCTCTTTTTGCTGAGGCATCTCCCATTAGCAAACCAAAACTGTTTTTCATAGTGGGACCTCACTTGTTCTGTCTCCCTTTCTGCTACAAGACTTTGGATTTTGCAAAACTACCAAGAAACCTGCTGCATGAGGGTTCAAAAAACTTAGCCACCAGAGTATCACTCCTGTGTTAAATCAGACTGATATCAGATGTCCCACAAGACAGAAACTGGCATCCTGTGTGTGGCATGCTGCCTCTGCTGATTCTTGGGACTTGTTAGCATCTATTCTTTTTTTTTGAATTATCACCATTGCCTTCAGGATAGAAATGCTTGTCCTGACTTGTCAGGTCTTGTAGTCAAGTTAAAGCTAATGCTCAGCTGGATTAATGATCACAGTTTCAGTGCAATGGGGTCTGGAGGATTTTTTGTTTGTTTGTTTTGAAATGTTAAATCACAGTTTTAAAAAACTCACCTCGTGTCTCTTATGATTGCAATATCCTACTAGAAAGCAAGAATTGCCATAATCTAAAAGCTTGGTCCTGATTCTGCAATGAAGATCAGGTGGTAAGCAGTGAAGTAAAAAGATGCCATTGTTATCAAAGGACAGGTACACTGGAGTGATGAGCAAGCCCTAGGAGATGATGCAACTACAACAGTCCTGACAACAAGGAAAGGAGATCCTCAGGGACTCCAATTGTAGAAAGAGAGAGGCAGGCAGCACAGCCCCCAGGGCACAGACTTTTAATTTCTGAGCTGCCCAAAATACAACTGTGACACAATGCTACAGCAGGCTGAAAACTAGAGAAGCAAACTGCCTGGTTCAGCCCCATGATTCTGGTTTCTTTTCAGGCCATATCCATTTCTATCACATTTTACAAATATTCTCACAGAAACGATCATTTTTCAATTTCAATCCTATTTATTTCAGCCTCAACCAAGCTGTTTTAAGTACTTGTCACAGAGATGAGTTCAGCCAGGTACTGTGTGCCTTTGACCCATCAATGCTCAAGACTTTTCCTTAGAAGCAACTTTTGACACCGCTGGACAAAGTATGCTTGCTGTGAAATCCATGCCAGCATCTGAGAAGCAGACACCAAGAATGAACAAAAGGAGACCCATGTTGACCAGGCCAATTTCAAGCCTGTGCAGAGAAACAGACTGAACATTCCCTGCACTAGCGGGAAAAGATATGTAATGTCATCTGTGCTCACACTTTATCACAAACCTTACGTGGTCCGGGGCTTTTTCTTCCTATAACTCCACACCCTACAAGAGGAAATGTAGACTTGATTTAAGTAAATATTCCAGCTGTCACTTCTTTGGACAAAAGTCTAAATATTTGCTCATGTATAGAAAATGCTTAAAGAATCATGATACAAAAGAAGAAAATCTATTTATAAAAGACCGCCTTTCTATTTTTTAAGGTTTGGGACTGCCAAGACCAATTCCAGTATTTTTTTCAGATGTGACTGGCAAAGTTTTCAGTTAACAAGTATTGTTTTAAAAATGCATGTATATATATATATAATGACATTCTATATAAACTTTGCCATTAGAATCTATGACAGAAAATTACTTTTCAATAAGCAGCAATCCATGCATGCCAGTGAGGTCAGGAGGAGGGGAAAATCCTTTCAGGTCTGCCAGAACAACTAAAAATCAAGAATGTTTCAGTTTAAAAGTAGAGGTGGAAGGAATCTCTTTTCCTGGTGCCACAAGCCACAAATTATTTTTGTCTTTTTCCTTTTGTCATATAGACACACTTACAATAAATTCAAATTCTCATATTTAGGAGAATTTTGAAAAAAGTGATCAGGATGGTGAGGAAGAAGAGCAGTTATCAACAAACATATACTTTCCTTATCTTAGCACACAGGGCAGCAGTTCTTTCTTGATACCATGCAGAGGCAGGAGCTATACTTGTTCATGTTTTTAGGGGAAAGAAGCCAAATCACAAAAACAGAGTGCTTGATCTTCCTCCTCTGCCCTGTGATATTCAAACAATTTACAAATTAAGTCTAAATGAGTTCTTCATTAGAGGGAAATAATGCTCAGAGGGTTTTAAGAATTCAAAGACCAGAAAAGGTGAAAGGGGAAAGGCATGTATATGGAGCACATGCTACACACAGAGAGGGCCAGGACACTGAGGCATGGAGACACAGGTGCTCTGTGGAGGAGGGAAGCAAAGCCTCATCTGCGTTTAACTCAGCCATGAAATGACTCCTAGAGCTTTCCTGTTCTGATCATTCCAGTCCTGACATGGACATGCTTGCAACAACCTTAATTCACTTGCCCTTAAAGCTCTGGGCAGCTTCCACCTCCCCAGTTCTCCACTCTATGCAATATGATTTGCTTCAGGGTTTTCATACTACGTGTTTGGAGCATGTCAACTCTTCAGCCCTAAGCAACCAAGATCCTGAATAAAACCCCTCCTCCCCATCTGCAGGTTCAGGGCATGCTTGGTTGTGAGCAAGCACCAGAGGGAGAAATCAAACCTTTCAGTCAGGCGAGAAAGCCCCAGCCCTGCATGCAGAGAAAGGCATACAAGTTCTCATTAACAGATAATACATGTCTAAGCGATAAAGATGTTTAGTGGTCACCTCCCACACAGATCCCAAACCACCCAAAAACTTGCTGGAAAAGTTATGCAGAAGCTGGAGTTCAAACCATGCCGACATCAATAAGGCACAGTTTCACAGCACAGGTTACCACCTTCAGTATCTGTGATCAGGCTGGGCTGCAAGGCAGGCTAAGAATTATTAAATTTCACTGATATCTGAGGTAAGCCAGATGAAGATAGGAAAGTGATCAGGCAAAACAGATGGCACAGAGATAGGGAAAGGATAAGACAAGAAGATGAGCAGTAATTTTTATGATGCTTTATGTCAGTATATTGGGGGGAAATTACACATAAAATGGTATAAGAGGGAAAGGATTGCATGAAAAATGACTGAGAAAAAGACTCTTCAGGCACACATCTCAAGTCTGGAATGGAACAGAGGACCCCATTACATACATTGTCCTTTGATGACAAAAAATATCTGATAAAGGGACATTAAAAACCACACTGCCTCATGCCACTCAGTAAGCTGCTGTCTAGGTGAAGCAGGACAACCTGCTGGCAGTCAGTACTCCAACACTTCAAGGAACAGAAGTCTGGAAGTTTCAAATGCATAGGCAGCTTTGCATGTAGGAGTGTGAAACCACAGTTTCCTCCTTTCCATGGTGTGCTCTACTTCCATGTGCTCTGAGAATATAGGAAGTCATATCCAAAAACACAGCTATTAAAAGAACAATTTCTACTTGGTAAGTGAAACACCCTCACAAAGAAATGCCAAAACCAAGCTCACTTTCACGTCCTACACTGAAACGAGCACATTACTCGAGCATCAGTATTTGATTCTGTAGCCATTTACAAGTATCCCAGTCGAAACTGTCACTCATCTTTTAACATGTGAATACACAAGAACCAATTACATGGCCATCAATTCATGTTGGGCTGCATCTCTGTGTACTCCAGTCAGAGGCTGCACTGGGAGGAAGTGATGAGCTTACCACAGCTCAGGGACACATGAACTCCACTCCATATGAACTCCACTCCAAATAACAACTGGCCAGCAAGTACCTGCAAGTTGTGGCTTGCTACTGCTTCACACAAGGCCATCGATACTAGAGTTGGGGTGGAAAAATACTAGAACTTTAAACAGAGTGAAGGGTATCCAGAGAGAGAAATCATTCACTGTATAACTTCATAACACAATCAGGCAAAAGGTTTAAAAATGGAACAACGTGTTTCTTCCTCAGGACACAACACTGAATTTGAAAGGAGCCTATGAAGCACAGAACCTTAAGAGATTCAGAAAGAAGAGATGAGCTGCTCACAGAGCTATCTTCTGCAAGTATGAAAGGAACACTGGTCCAGATGAGAACGCTAGCCAGGGAAACCCTAACCTCTCCTCATTGGAAGCTGGGAAGGAATAGGCAGGAAAGGATCTTTTTGCTCTTGTTTCTCACCTTCTCCATAGACATTTACTACTGACCACTGCAGAACACCAAAGGCTGGGGTAGAGGTACGCTGGCCAGAAGTAGAAGAGAAATGCACACTTTTGTCAAGCCATGGCCCATAGAGCCCACTGTTTTGTCTCCAGTGGTACTGGCGGATGCTGTTCAGGAAGAACATGTAAGCTTGGCAACCTTCTGTGGTCATTCACCTTGCATCCACAATCGCTGTATTAAGGATTTTAAAGAGTGTATCCCCACCTAGTTCCCCTTTATGAACCTGCTATCCACGAATTTACAAAATCACTTTCAAAACTGCTGGCATCGTCCACCTCCACAACCTTCTGAAGCACTGAGTTCACACTGTGTGAAGGAATACTCTCTTCTATTCATTTTGAAACAATCTCCTAGTAATTTCAAATATCTCTGGTGCTACTACTGTAGGATTTGGTAAATAACAGTTCCACATTCAAAATTACCCACCATCATCTTACTCTTTATATCAGGCTGGTTTTACCAGGACATCAGTATATCATTAACTTCTGCAAAGTGTTTTACTTGGGACCAAGTACGGGGAAAGACCCCAAAAACATGACACAAACTAGTAATGTAGCCATTTCTTTGGTACAGAGGAATGTTCCTCTGCTGTATCTCCTCTTCAAAACCTGTTGGTTCATTGCCCCTTCTGAGGCACGTTAATTGCTCCATCTTTTGAGGCTTCAACCAACCTCAGTAACTCCTAAAATTTGTAAGGAACAGTATCTACTGAGAGAGCTGAAGAGCCAGCACAGATATCAGGACCATGAGGGTCTCACAAACCAGTTTGGGAAGCAGAGGACTCAGACATTACCCAGTGCCAACAGCACTGCTTACCAGCACGCAATACTACTAAAGTACCTCATGTTTTCCACCATGTACCAGGAGCATGAAGTCCTTGCTTTGCCAGGCTCCAAACTTACCTGAAGTGGTCTGCACACCATCCATGTTCCCAGACTGCTCTGACACCATCAGAAGACAGATGTTAGAGAAAACATTACTGCTTTTCTAATACCTGGAGCAGGCTCCCTTGCTTCTCCACTGTCAAAGAGGAGAAAATCCAGGGGAAGTATATGGAAAACAAAAACATGCTCTAGGCCAAGACAGAAAATCAGAATCAAGAGAGAAAGTCTTCAATTGGACAGTCCTGCTTCATCCTCATCCCTCATTAAATCAGCCTGACCAGCCAAAACAGGTCACTGAACAAAGCACAGTGTAAAGCTCAACACAGCTGCACCAGGAGGAAGAGACCAAGTACAGCAATAGTAGTAGTTGCTGCTTGGCCCAGCTTAGTCTACAATTGCTGCTTCTGATGAGTTCACATCTTTCAGGAGTGGGGAAGAGGTACACACAGAGATTTCTTCTTCCCCTGAAAAAAACCTAAGCTGTTTGGTTCCAGTTTGCAAGGCTCTCTTCAGCCCCCACACTAATAAATCTTTGGGACTATAAATCACCTTGGTACAGGTCTCTCTTCGCAAAGGAAATGGGCTCTCTCTTGTCATTACCTGCCTGTGTCTACCAACCATAGCAGGGCCTCACTCAAGTCCTCTTTGATGGACGGTTAGACTTAAAGGAATATGTGTTTCAATCTCAGAGGAGAGAGAAGAAGAATTTACTAATTAGACAGGGCAATGCACATTAAAAGCTGGCTTTAATACCTGGTCCCAAATTAGCTCTGCACCTGCTAAGGATCAGGAAGCTTACAAAGCAGGAAGAGTACATCCCACATGTAGGGATAGTGAATGGAGCATCATGAACCCACAACAATTCTAAGAGCAAGAAAGTGTTTGCAGCGGTTGTGTTTCACGCAGTTGGGAGGGGAAGTAGAGAAGACCCGACAAATCCTAGATAATGAATCACAGAACACAATACAGTCAACACTGCACAGAAAGAACAGACTTTCCACTCTGCCTTCCAGTCTGTAACAGTCTCATACTGCTCTAAAAAGAAACCAGAGGCAATGGAGCCAAGGAGAGAGTCAGAGCCACACAATTCTGTCCACGTTTCCAGTGTGCAATTCAACCCACAACAGAGATTCAGGGTGCCAGCAAGCCAAGGGAACTGAAGCTTAGATACAGGCAAGAGGCAGTCTGGCATGCTCCATTTTAAAGTGTATTAGCATTCAAGCCAGATGCACACATTGAGGAGAAATTCCCATTCTTCAGAGAACTGGTTTTTCTTCAAGGATGACTATCTTCTGTTACTCATTTGCTCCACTCCAAATTTCAGCCTCTCTGGTCCTGTTCCTGTCTTGCCTTATTTTAAGCAGTCTGCCAAGCATCTTCAGTGAGGACTGAAGTGACAAGAGAGTGTTGCAATGGGAGACATCATCGTCCTGATGTGTGCCAGACCTAATATAGGAGAAGCCCATCTCCGAGCCATGCTTTCATTTTTATCAGTATTTTCTCTAAGCCTGAAGAGATTCCTGTGGACAGTGCTATGCTCTGTGTCAAAATGCCAAAATTCAGCAGCAAGTGACAAGTCAAAGATTTACATTTATGACTTCTGTAAATTCATACCATCTGCAACCTCATCCCAAGCACATGAATGACAGAGCCTGCCCAGGATGAAGGCAGTGCTTCTGCAAACATCTTCCCCTCTGCCATGAACCACCT